>JAVQJF010124086.1:0-12949 GCA_036023855.1 Gadopsis marmoratus | reverse complement strand
GACCATTAAGGGCTTTATAGTTTAGGAGAAGGATTTTAACTAGTATTCCGCATTTTATAGGGAGCCAGTGTAGAGAAGATAATATTGGAGAAATGTGATCTCTTTTCCTGGTTCTTTTCTTGGTTCTTGTTAGTAAACGTGCCACAGCATTTTGGATCAGCTGTAGAGTCCTAAGGGACTTATTGGAGCAGCCTGATAATAGGGAGTTGCAATAGTCCAGCCTAGAGGTAACAAATGCATGAACTAGTTTTTCTGCATCATTCCACTTCCCATTTCCCCGTTTTGTAATAAAACAGTGTGCTGCTATGTTAAACAGATCAAAAATCTGCTTCAATATAAGCCCCTAAGATTCTTACTACTGTTTTATTTGATACAATCAAGTTTACTTTGCTGGACTTTTCAGCACTGTACTTGACACACAGACATGAGAGTGATATCCATCTCACTCTCAGAATGAAAGTCAATAAGTATATTTCCCAAACTGTTGAACTAGTCTTTTAAATGTTGGATTCTCATCATAAGTGTCACAAGGGCAGACTTAGCAGTGTTTCTCTGTAGACACTCATTAAGCAAAAAAAAAAAAAAAGACAAATGTCAACATTGTAGATAGTATCGTGGTCCAAACACCTGCTATGAGGAAATCATAAGACTGGCTTAAAGGCCAATTTGGAGACTTGGACACATCAGACTTTTGACCAATAGTGGTATTGACCACATGTTATGCTCATTGCTAGAAAATGTTAAAATGCAAAAAACACATGATTTTCATCATACTATTAATTGATGTCAGTACCTCTAGTTACCCTGTTTTAGTTATAGTTATCTCAGGGTTTTTACAGGTTTCCCTGACACGTGCCTCAGGTAAATACTGCTATGTTATATCTCTTTCACATAACATTAGGTTAGAATTTCTGCATAAACTCTCTAAACTGTAAACATAAACTCATTTTCATTCATTTGTAAGAAATAACCTGCAGATCTCAGCTGTGGCTGAGAGGATAGTGCGGTCGTCCATTAACCCTTGGGTTGGTGGTTCGATCCCAGCTCCCGCTGTCTGCATGTCAAAGTGTCCCTGGGCAAGGCACTGAACCCTGAGTTGCCCCCAGTGGAGGCCAGCATGGCAGCTGTGTCCCCATCGGTGTATGAATGTGGTGTGTGTGTGTCCCCTAAATGTCTGTTTGTCTGCCCTGCGATTGACTGGTGACCAGTCCAGGGTGTTTCCCTGCCTCTCGCCCAATGTTAGCTGGGATTGGCTCCAGCCCCCCCCCCGGCGACCCTTCGGGATAAGCAGTACTTACATTATCCCAAATGTTTCTGACAATGTTCTATCTAACCCAGTGAAATCTGTAATTTTATTTAAGGTAACGGTGCATTTCATTTGGTTGCCTGTCAATGGCGTCATATCCCCTTTACCCTTTACCCCCTGTAGTTGCTATAAATAAGCTACAAACCTGTACTTATGTGACACTGACGCATCCTCAAAGACAATTGTTTGTGAACAGCATGTCACTGTGATGGGTCAGTCTGGCAGGTAACATTCCTTGTTGCAGGTAACTGTAGTGATGCGCCGCCCTGTATGCAGGAAACCATTTCTACAACAATTTTACTGTGTGATATACATATAATATACACATAATATACATTTGACTGTTATAGTGAGACTCAGAGTTTGTAATGTAATGCGAGATTACATAACCGCGCCCAGAGAGACCAAGGTCTGTTGACAGTATTCATACGTTTACAACAGAGCTGCAATAGTGTCACTAATACTAGTATTGTAGTAACGCTAAAGCCAGGCTCAGTGCCTTGCAAAGGTTGGAGCTATTTTGCAAAGAAGAATGGGCAAAAATTGCAGTCTGGTAGAGACATACCCCAAAAGACAAAGTATTGACTCTGGGGGGCTGAATACAATATGCAGGCACACTTTTCAGATATTTATTTGTATAAAATCTTCAACACCACGTATCATTTTCCTTCCACTTCACAATTATGCTCTACTTGGTGTTGGTCTATCACATAAAATCCCAGTAAAATACATTTAAGTTTGTGCTTGTAATGTCACAAAAAGTGAAAATGGTCAAGGGGTATGAATACTTTTTCAAGTCAATTATATAAAGGTGGATCTTTAGCTGTGATTTAAAAGTGGTGATTGATGGGGAAGATCTGACAGTGAGGGGCAAACTGTCCCATAGTCTGGAGAGATGGAAAAAGCTTGGCCACCTTGGATTTTGACTGGGGAGCTGGACTGGCGTCTGGATGTAGAATGCAGACCAAGGATATGGGAGATGTAAGATCTGAGAAAGTATTTCAAATATGTGCTGGTACAAATACAATAGCCAAAATGAATATTGTGGAGACTGTAAATGTTTAGATGCATACAGTCTTTGTTGTATGAGCCACAGAAATGCCACATTCAACAGCCTCAGCATTAGCTAATCTCCTGACTCCTGAATCAACTTTTGTTACTGCAGAGCTGCTGCAGCCATTTACCATGGTATTGCAGTGAAATCCAATACCCGCTGTAGGGGGGTGATGAAGTCTTAACAGCCTTCATTTATTTCTTAGTGAATTACCCGGAGCTCAGCTGTAGTGCAACAGCCACGGATAAAGGAAACACATGCACCGTCACCAAAGTCCTCAGTTCAACAGTAAGCAAGTCAGCAGCACTAACAGCATGTGGCTGCACCCACAAAGTGTGTCGTGTCAAAATCCTTCATTCATTACAGTGAAGATATGGAGACAACAGGTCCATCAGTCAATCAGCTCCTCTATATTGGCATGACCATTCTGCTTTGAAGCCAATTCTAAGCCTGGACACTGCCACAAAGTTGCAAGCAACAGAGAATATGAAGCAAACTCAAACAAAGATCACCATTCAGTCCAGCAAGTGGACTGTTTCAGTTCAGAGAGCATTGGTTTTACCCACAATTTTGAAGATACTGGCCTCTAGTTTCACAGCGGTGTAGTATGAGGTACGTACAAAGCCGGCAGTAACGAGAATGACTGGAGCTATACATAAATAATCAGCTGAGTGGATTCTCTCTATGCCAGCCTAAGTTACTGATATGGACCTCAACACAGTTTATCTGAGATTTTCAGATATTTCAATATTTACATCCAGCTGAGGGCAGAATTCTGAGAAGAAACACTTGCTCCATCAACTGAGAATAAGAAAGGCATCTTCACTATGATAGCTTTGTATCCTGTGTGCATAAAAGAATACAAAAATGTATTTCATGATGGCAGCAGGAGACGTGTTATATTATTCAGCAAGCCTTCAAGAAGAGACAGGGTAGGAGCTTAGACATCCGGAGGGAGCTCGGAGAGGAGCCGCTGCTCCTTCGCATCGAAAGGAGCCAATTGAGGTGTTTCGGGCCACCTCAGAAGGATGCCCCCTGGACGCCTCCCTTTAGAGGATTTCCAGGCACGTCCAACTGGTAAGAGGCCCCGGGGTAGACCCAGAACATGCTGGAGGGATTATATATCCCAATTGGCCTGGGAACGCCTTGGGATCCCCAAGGGAGGAGCTGGAAAGTGTTGCTGGGGAGAGGGAAGTGTGGATAAACCTGCTTAGCCTGTTGCCGCTGTGACCCGGCCCCGGATAAGCGGAGGAAAATGGATGGATGGATGGACTTAGGACGCAGGTGGAAAACACTGTAGACATGTACTGAGTCATTAAAAAAAAGAATATCCAGATCATTAGTTCACTTACTTTATAATGGCAGGCCCTGTATAATATTCTTAATATTCATACAGCAACTTCGAACATACCTGGTTGTATTCTGTCCTCGCAATTGTGTGACCGAGCAAGGTTAGAGAGATAGCTCAGAAAAACGCCACGTGATTATTACTAATGATCCCATATGCATATGAAATAAAAATGACAATGTAAAATTGTTCCATGAACAAAGTGAAATGTAACAATTTGAAATAAACTAGTAATTTTAACCCCTTCTCTTCACAGGTAACGTGGCAGGTAAGTATTTTAATCTAACATAAATATGCAGCATGGTGAGAAACTCAGGTAAGCATGTGCTAGCTTAGCATAGACATCCATATGAATACCCCTTCAGCAAATGACCAGCATGTGTGAATGAAGGCCCTAATTCTCATCTTTACTTGCAGACAGATCTACTCCGAGGATTAAACAAAAGGAGAGAACTGTTTTGCATGCACACTGCAGGTCGCCCTTTGTTCAGCTGATAGCAAAATGGAGGATGCAAAATGAAACCTAAGAAAAATAAGCACTACTTAAATTGTCCACTACGGACCAGCAATGCAAACTAAACAGAGATCAAAACAGGTTGGGTTTATTCATTTTAAAGTGAGCTCAAAGGCAGAATGAGTAGGATCTTTCTAAAAAAAAAATAAAATGTATAGACTCGTACAATAATCCCTCAAAATTACCACCTGTGACCTACTAGAAGTGTGTGGTGGTGTCTGGACCTGCAGAGACCCTGGCCTCTGCCTGCATTTTCTTATTTTTGTTCTGGGCATTTCTGGGCGTCAACCTTTAGACAGCAGGTGTGTAGCCTCCAGCCAATAACAGCAATATTCTGCCTATATATTCTTGTATGTCATTTCTAGCATCACTATAACATATATATATATCACTACAATATATTGTATTTACACCTCCTTGTGTTTTAGCTACTCCAGTTCTTGTTTCCTAACAGCTGGAGTGTCAGTATAATTTTGTAGTGACTGTCAGTCTGTACGTCCTGTCCAAACGCGCTCCAGATAACGGGTGAGGAGGTGGAATAATACACCCATATCAGGATCACAAATGAAACAAGAGGTCAGTGTGTTTGTTCTGATGGTGGTTGTGATGGTGATGATGGTGAAACTTGAATCTATCTTACATACAGTAGCTCATTAGCTACCAAACTAATCACATTGCAGTATACATACATGTGTCACCTCTGTTTTCATTGTGCACATCTGGCAAGGCCACTGAGAGAACAGGGCTTTTGAGATGCCACATGTACTGAACTGAACCCAGCAGTCAATGGTTAAGAAATATGAGATTCATATTAGGTCGACTTTCAGATTCAGAAAACTCAATCCCAAACCAATCCCATTTATAGTTTAAAGGCTTTTCCCTGCAATGTCATGACTCTAAGTGTCTTTTTTTTAGTCGAGGCGTGTGTTGCATTGCATTTGTCCTTCTCATCCTTCCTTCACCGTCATGACTGAGCTCTGAGAATACGATGAAAGCTCTGCCATGAACCGGTGAGCTGCATTCCACTACCCAGCTGTCTGTATGTTCTATATGGCAAGAGTGTTGAAAAGACACATGCATTTTTATGTGGTGGTATTCGTGTTACTCTTTTTGTCGTGGTGTTAAAGTTCTACACATTGTGGCATTATAAGTGACCGCCTTTCGCTCGTGGCGATTTTCACAGAATGCAGAGTGTCAAGGTGAGCTGCAGCATAATCATGCGTCCACTCACTGGCACTGACAGAATATCGTAAAACGTAAATCAATTAGGAGAAGAACCGGTTGATTTGGGGGCCCAAGCCATGAAAATACTTTAGAAGTCCAGTTACTGCACACTGTGAGAGAAAAGGAGACAGAAGCACAGATGGAAAGGTGTTATTTTTCAAAGCAGACAGATTGACTTGATGGGAGCAGAGAAGCTGGCATCTTGACTCCATGTGTTGAGTGAAGATGAGAGGTAAACTTGGATTTGACTCTGTCCCAGGAGCCCGGCCAAACAGTTTCATTGCTACAGTGTGTCTGGAGCTGCCAGACAGCGCACTTGAATAAAAAAGTCCTCTGTTGGTAGATGGAGATATACCTTTCTGTCTTCACTGTTACTATTTTGTTTAACCTTGATTCAGGGGCGGAGTGGCGAGGATTCCCAGCAAAGGTTCTGTTTCATATTTGTACCTGGGAGCTTCTTAGCATAACCTGTCTGCCAGTCATCAGTGGTCAACATTAGAATTGTGTATGTGAAGAGACACGATCAATCCCAGGTATCAATTTAATGCAGTTCAATCTTTTTTTTTTTTTATTGAATATGCAGATAAAAAAGGCTGATGTGCATAAAAGCTGTTTTATGTGCATACAACTGGTGGATGGGATCTATTATGCTATAACAGCTGAGTCAGACATTCCTGTTTCCTCGTTGAAACAAATCCGGTTGAACAAACTTTCAAGTCAGGTAGGAACTCTTACGACAGAATTTACCAAATAAAGTCTGACAATACATCTGCATTAGTTACATACGCTGTAAATGCTACATAGCCTTACCTTTAACGGTTTTAATCCTATACATGAACCTAAGTTGGACTTGGGGAGCATCACATGAATTCAGCATCACACATTTAAATTAAACTATACTACTCTCAGATGCTGCAGGCTGGAAAGTCCCACCTTGGAAGACTGACTGTGGTATGCAGCGCTGTCGAAGACGGTACTTTTTCAGTCCACATTTGAGCGGTGAATGTTAAACAAATCACTGGGGTAATTTTGATGGAACTTTTCTTGTCTTGTGTTTTCGGTGGGATGTAAACTGTGAATTGTTCTGTGATAAAAGATTACACAGAACTGAAAAATAAAACGGGAATGCAACTCCTCTGTTGCTTTTTGCCACATGCAATTGTGGCTTCAAGTAAATTTAAGCATGCAGACAGTCTGGGAGAGAGCATCACTCCAAATTCAAAAACGTGTTTTCATAACCTTATCTGTTGATGGCATCACCGTGACTCATCAGTGCTCGGGGAAAACATCCTGTGCACGGTCCCTTTGTTGAAAAGTAACATGATATTCGTGATGTGGGTCATAGTTACAGATGTGTGTTTAGCAACCTCACTCTGTGATCAAAGAACAGGCAGTATCAAGTATCAGAGATATCAACAGGAACATTTTGACATCTTATTTTGTCTCAAAATAAGATGTCAACTTTGTAAATGCTCGTTATTTTTTGACTTTCATAGTAAAAAGAGCAGCAGCTGTTATAGAGCTCAGAGTGACTACGCAGTGGTGTACAGTGTAGTGCCTGGGGTCAGAGTCAGTGACAAGGTCAGTCTGGTCAGGCTCTGTGATGACTGATGGGATCACAGGTAACCAGCAGTAGGAAGAAGCACATTCCTGCCTACAAGGAATACAAGGAGCGCCACACATATATGAGCTCTTGCTGCTTCTGATGTCTAACAAGAAAGGGAGTTTTACTGTTGCAGGTTTTTGTGCGGTTCCTTACACACTAAAATTAAAATCAGTGAAACCTTACACTCAAAGGGCAAAACCTCAGCCCAGATCTGCACAACTGTAAGCACATTCTCAGCCTCACACTTTTTGCAAAACGCTAAACACATGTCTCTATATTAGACACAGAAATCTCACTGATGATGTCACTTGTTTGCCATTTCAAGACACTTCCTTTCAAAATACCTCACCTATAACCACTTGATCAAGCACAGCTGTCAGAAGCACAGACACTTATTGTAAACTCAACCAATCAGGAGTAAGCACTATAAAAAGACTACATGTTTGTGTAATTCTTTTCAACAAACAATGGAAGGCAACGTTGCAGTAAGAGAACGAAGGAGAAGAATCATCTTTGTCATCTGAGACAATGTATCTTTCCACCGATCTTCTCTGGTCCAAAGCTGGTTTCATCAGCATCCACAATTTAGAAAGAAAATCCGCACTGTAACACCATTGAGGAGTTTTTCGTTTCCAGCACGGTGGCGGAAGGTTCAGGATGTCCACGTCAGGATACTCCTCATTCAAGCCATGGAGGAGGCCTGTGACCAAACTGATGCAGAATCCGCGCAAGGATGGATTTGCCATTCAAGAAGATTCTTCCCTCACTGTCTTGCAAGAGAGGACAGCCTGTGATGTGAACGAAGTGCTATAGCCAGATCCAGCTACGCGAAGAGACGATGCTTAGGTATTTTTACATAATTTTTATGCTTTCTTTTTTGTCTCCACAAATGTTATTGCTGTGTTATGTACTATACTCCATTTGGAATGACTGATTTTCAGCGCAAAATGCAACCTTTGGAAATGCATGGATGCACTGACTGATAAATATTTGGTCTTATGTGTTGTGTGTGGCAAATACATTTATATACTCTAACAATACCTCTGAAAAAACTCTAAATCTCTATCATTAGAAAAGTGTTTTAGATTGAGCGCATTGAGCAGTGCGTAACTGGAGCAAACAGAATCGGATCGTACGAGCCACGTGTGAGC
This sequence comes from Gadopsis marmoratus, assembly GCA_036023855.1. Taxonomy (NCBI): domain Eukaryota; kingdom Metazoa; phylum Chordata; class Actinopteri; order Centrarchiformes; family Percichthyidae; genus Gadopsis; species Gadopsis marmoratus. The sequence goes on along the minus strand of JAVQJF010124086.1, from coordinate 4,746 downwards.
CATAAGGTGCCAAAACTGGATTTTTATAAATAATTCTATAGTGTAATAATAAAGTATTTAATTTAGCAAAAGATCTGAGGTGTTCTGCTACTTGTGTGTCAATTGTGTGTAGCATTTTGACAAGATTTTAGCTCCGTTTTCGATATCGTGCTGAAGCAATCGTAGAGAAAGCTGTAACATACCCTCTCCACTGATCATGAGACCCCTTTTAAATCTTTAAAAGCAATTGCTAAATCTCTGCTATTCCCAGTCTTGGTAGCTACTTATGATGACTCCGTACAAATGAACCGTAGATTATTTTGTCTTGTTTTGTTTGCCAGGCATCAGAGTAAAGCCGTCAGCCACACAGGTCAAGGTCACAGCAACATGGGAGTGAGCAGGCAGCAAAGGGCCATCCTGCTGCTATTAGCCCACGTTTAAGTACATCACTAAATACAGAGCATTCATGGTGAACATATACAAGGTGTCACCGCAGCAAAGACAGGATATCCTATTACTTTCAGAGCTGCTGAACTTGATTACAGACGTTATGTATACATGCTGAAATGTTGCTTCTGTTTAGATCAGAGGGAAAGTGTAGATAGAGTAAATCTCTTGGTGATTAAAGGACGCTGGGAGGCTCAGATCTCTTAGATTCCCCCGAGCTCATAAGTGATGAGTTCACTTCAAAGCTAAAGTACGACTGTAGCTTGGAAAACATTTTTTTAGCCACGCTGGCAGCATGGCTCTGTGGCAATGTTGTTCTGCCGGTGGCGTCCACCACTGTGGTCCACACTGAAATATCAAAAAAAAAATGTAATGGATTGCCAATTGCAATTTGCCATGGAAATTATTAGAGATATTTAACGTCTCCAGGAGGTGAATCCTACTGACTTTCCCTCTAGCACCACCATGAGGTTGACATTTTTGGTTCAGAGTCAAACTGGCATGAGGATTGTGTAGCTGTTGGTTTCGCCTGACCTGCCTCTCTGCCCCTGCTCACTTCCTCCAGGACATGTACTCTCCTCTATCTCCCCAGACCTGCCATCTTTGAGCCATCCACTAGATGCCCTCAGACTTTCTTGCCAGATATGACCCAGTATGTTTCCACTTGTTCCCTGTGAGATCGACATATGTGTTCTTCAGCAAGTGCTCCAGCCACTTCACCTGTTTGTCTACCTGCCTGCTTGTACCTCCCTGTGAGTCTATACAGTTGTGGTCCAAAGTTGACATGCACTTCTAAAGACTACGTAGGTCATGTCAGAGTTTCCAATGGTTTCTACAACTGTTATTTTTCTGTGATGGAATGATTGCAGCACATATTTGTTGGCTTTCGTCAGCACAGTCCACATGAGGGCCGTTCTAAAACCTTGATTCTAGCCTGATTTAGCCATTCCGTTAGCAGTTTAGATGTGCTTGGGGTCATTGTCCTAAAGGTCAAAACACATTTCACAAAATGCATTTCACATTTCAGATTACGGAAAGGGAGGGACAACACTTCTTGTTTGTGATTGGACCGAACCCAAGTCAATTCAGAGTTTATTCAAAGCGAGACTGGATCAACTGGAGAAACTGTTTTAGAATTTTTAACGTTGTTAAAACTAAACTAAACTGTCATCACAAACAAAGCATTACTTATTTACATTTATTAATCAGAGCACAGAGAAACAGCTGTTTAGGTTTCTCAGCTCTCTCTCTCTCTCTGGTTCCTTCACTTCCCTTCTGTCTGTGGATCCCTACAATGGCGGGAAATGGAATTAAGGCTGAAAAATCAATTTACACACTTACACACTGTCCCATACAGAGGTAATCCTGAAAACAACCTGTCATAGATACAGGACATTTTAACACAGATGAGTGTGGACACTTGGCTGTAATTGATTTCTCTTTAATTACTTGCTAACGGTAGTGGTCTGCACATGAGACTAACAGTTGCTTCAAATGCTCTCTATCCTTCCATTGCTATGGCGGCATGTGGTTTAGGGGATAAAGCTGCGCACCTGCAACCGGGTAGTCGGAGGTTTGATTCCAGTTTGTCTGAACCTAAAGTTGCTCCTCGTATTTGTAATTTCCCCATAGAAGGATTATTATGTTAATTTTGCAGGAGGAGGGAAATCTACCTCCCACTGAGCCCGTGACCTTGTGCTTTTGTTTCAAGTTGGAGCAGACAATGTGAGGTCTTTCTACAATGCCTTCATTTTTGGCAGGGTGGACTATTGTAATAGCCTCCTGTCTGGTCTTCCCAGAAAGACCGTTAAACAACTTCAGCTCATTCAGACTGCTGCCAGGGTTCTAACGAGTACCAAGAGAACACATTACTCCTGTTCTTAAATCTTTACGCTGGCTTCCATATACCTATGGAATTGATTTCAAAGTGCTGCTCTAAGTTTATAAGTCGCTCAATAATCCTGGGCCAACATCTCTGATCGCCTTGAAGAACATAAGCCCATTACAGCACTTAGATCTTTAGAAAGCAGTCAAATGGTAGAACTAAACAGGGTGAAGATGCTTTTAGCAACTATGCAGATGGAACCATCTTCCTGATCCCCAACTGTAGGCACTTTCAAATCTAAATTAAAAACACTGGTTTCATTACTGCACTTTTATTTCCTTTGTTGCATTCATATGCATTCATGTTACAAATAATTTTATTCTGTTCTCTCTCTTAATTGATTTTCTTGTTTTGAATATCATTGTAATGCTTTCTTTGTAGCACTTTAAATTGCCTGGTTGAAATGTGCTATATAAAGCTGCCATGCTTACAAGAGACATTAGAACTTGATATGGAATGCAAAAAAACTCTTAATCAAAACAGTGAAACTTGATGTGCAGAAACTAACCCTAAAATTTCATTACAGTTCCGCCGACGAGAATCTAGAATATCTCTCTCATATAAAATGATGTTGCCTTGCCATCTCTGAACACTCCTGCCCTCTAAGAGTCCGTCTCAGGATCCGTGCCCCAAGCTCCACGGCATCTTCAACAAATGGGGATGCCATTTTCCCTAAGACCTGATTGGTCAGTAGGTGGTGCTTTCATACACGCTGATCTGTTATCAGCACACCTAACCTGCTCCAGAGCAGGAAGTGAACCACTGTCGTAACCCTGAAAACCCAGAGTTAAACCTCAACTTACCTCACTAACTGAAATCCTTCTTCGTCGTACAGGCCTCAGTTCCACTGGGATGAGAAAAAATAAATTCATTTCTCGGGCTGCCATTTTTTTTACTTCCTGTGAATATATCTCGCTCAAGAGAAGAGCCAGTTTTTTCACTGTATAATTGCTGAATATTCAGTGAAAGGAAATTGGTTTAAACATGTTGCTGGGCAACAAACTATTGCAGGTATATTTTTTGCTTCTAATAGAGCACCTGTGGGTCCTGGGGACCCACTACATTGAAAACCTATGAACTGATGATACTGGTCAAGCCTTAAGGTACCGCTTCTGAAGCAAGGGCTTCCTTCTTGCATGGCAACCTCTCAGCTCATGGCAAAGTAAAACACACACGGACACCTGTGTTCCAGCAGTTTCAAATCCATCACAGACCTGCTTTTGACCATCCTTATCAATTTTCTCTCTGCAGAAGGTGATTGGGTCATCTTCCTGTTCGTGGCTGTGACACAACACAAGATCGTATTCATCTTAATGAAACAGCATTTTTTTTAACTTGCAAAAATCATCTTTTTTTAAATAGAGTTTGGTCTCGGCTGAAACTGAAGAAACTGGAGCAAAACAAGGTTTTGTTGCTCGTTCAGTATCAAACATTCAAACTCTTGACAAAAACACTGCATCAACAGTTTAAACTAGAGTATTTAAATCTATTAATCAATAATGTTTGTTTATTGTGCAGCAGTCTGTATTGATGTGTGAATCAAATTTGATTGACTTATACATATTTGCAAATTTGCTCTTGGTACCTGTAGTTGCTCTGAGGTCAAAGTGACTTTCCTGACTTGTCCATGTCAATGATCTGCTTTTTCCCGATCCGTGCTGAGCTCCTTAGACATTCCCATTGTAGCGCTTGCGGCTGAGTCGAATGAGCATATCAAACGAGCCCTATTGTGAGAGAAATCACCAGCTGTTGTCAGTCAGAATCTTTCACGAGAAGTTAAGAGGCCATGCCACAAAGCAAATTTGACTGACTTTTTACACTGTCTACATCACTGAAATTGGTCATTCATTTTGCTGTATGTATATTTTTGACCCAGAAGATTTTGTCATATTTCCAGAAGACCTATCGTAAAATTTATAAAATAACCAAAATGCATGACAAAGACGTGTGTTCCAGTCATTCCATCAGAGAAAATTTTGAGAATTTTTGACCACAACTGTACCCTCACTTCAATAAACTCCTTCCTCACTTCACCGTCAATAAATCTGTCTGCCTAGTTGTCTGCATTTGGGTCCTATCTCTCCTGCCCTGCTCACATCAGCCGACACAGAAACACCTCAATAATTTGATGGGTTGCGACGACATTTGCTAAAGACATTCATGTCCCCCTCAGGATGAATTGAATTACTTTGGTGATCCCCTGACCTTTGTCTAGTACTTTTGTTTAAGACCAAATACCTGAAAAACCAATGACATTAACATCAGTTGTACTTTGTGTTTATTACTGAAAAGCAAACGTTAGCAGGCTTACTGAACTGAGAAGGCAAACATAGTAAGCATTACACCTAAACACGACCATGTTAACATTTTCATTGTGCGCATGCTAGCATGCTAACGTTTGCATGTAACGCAGAACATCACCGTGTCAAAGTCCA
>JAVQJF010124084.1:0-21613 GCA_036023855.1 Gadopsis marmoratus | reverse complement strand
CCCCCCCCCCCCCCCCCCCCCCCCCCCCCCCCCCCCCCCCCCCCCCCCCCCCGCAGACTGCTGGCTGTTAATGATAAGTGGCTGGAAAAAAATCTCTCAAATTAGACTGCCTATGATTTTTTTGCAAGAGCCGCAGTCAAAGTGCATCGCTAAATGGTTCAAGTGTCACATGTAATACAGACATGCTCATTTTTTTGGACCATACGGGCTGAATTAACATAAAAATAGCTGCAGGAAATTGGAAAAGCAATTTCAGAAAGGAATAGTGTTCATAAAAAGTGTTTAAACGGACATACCACAAGTGTTTGGTTGGCACAGATGGCTGTTTGACAGCAACAAGGGCCCCTCCTTTGTCCAGAAACCACACATTGTGCTCCTCTTCAAAAATCTGAACAGACAAGCAGAAATTCACCCTCACAGAATTGAAGAATGGATCAGGCAAAATAATACTTTCATAATTTACAACAAACCCATTGATAAGCAACTAACCATTCACTAAACCCCCACCAATAATATCTTAGCAACCATAAAGATCGCTCAGCATGCTAAAGAGGCGTGTATATAAGCATATGGAGGGTGGCAGTGCCTTTCAAAACCCAAAAACTGAAAAGCACAAGTATTATTAATGGATTAAACATAGTGTTTATCTCCTCTAAACATTTTTGCAAACTCAATGACTTTCTCACTAGAATTTGTGACTTTTAAGGCCCCATTAATCAGATTTATTTCTCCAAAATAGCACCTAGCAACAAATCTAGTGAGTGTTTGGGCCGACCTTAAATCCTCTCCCTTGAAGAGAGTCACCAGTGTTTATCAGTGAATATGCTCCCATGAGGCTGCAGCTCTCCGGACTGACTGTGTCCAGTGAGTGGAGGAGGGCAGCAGCCAATCATCAGCCAGACAGAAACGTGAATTAGCTGTTAATGAGCGTACCTAATGACCAATCACTGATTCCCACCGTTTGCACGGGGCACTCCTCTTTTATATTTGTTCTAAATTATAAAACAGGCTTTAGCTACTTTCCATTGAAAAAATAGGCAACAATGGCTTTAAATTATCTTACACATATAAGCATGTCCCGCTAACTAGCTGAGGGAAGACAAGAGTTAACATATTCTTAGATAGGTACTTTGTTATAGAGAGCATTTATTGTTTTGTTGACTTAACATGTTACATTTAAAACATTTCAGGACTAGCACATATACTGTGTAATATCCCCGCACTGCATGGAATTTGGTCCTGGTTGCTACTCAGAGTTTAGGCAAACATTACCATCTCTGTCTTGTTCTTTATTGGATGTCAGACAATTCGGCAATCCCAGCCAAACTTACCCGCCAGGTTGGACACAAAGTTACCCGAGATGTGCAAGATTTGCCAAACCCATTGTTAATCAACACCCTCAGAGCATTGTCTCTTTTAAAAGTGAACCGTATTGTTTGAAAGTAATGTCGCAAACAATAAAGCATGAGTGTAACCACTGTGTAGCTTGTCCAAGTATGTTTTTCTATAGCACGCATCTGAACAAAGAAATAACAGTCCGTTCGTACGTGTTTCCTTATCATACTGTACTGTAATACTAGGGCTAACCAACTCTACACTGCAATACAAAAAGAATGCTGGACCTTTGTTTACATGTCTTCCACATGGATCATTAATCGATGAGGATACACACACCTGGCAACCGTAGCATTAGCCTCAGTCCTTTAGCATGACATCATGTATGAAGCCATCATATTTAGGACCCTTTTAAAATGTTCTGGTTTTAACCGGAGATGGGCTCATTGTTTTCAACTGTAGTTCTTGTTAATTAAATAGCTAGAGGCAATAAATTCTGATAGCGACGGTTGTCCTTTCATGTCAGTCTAATGTCAAGGACCCACTGATTCACAAATTACTGTGCATTTTGAGTTGTAAATCTAGTACTGCTATGATGGCTTTTATCACAGCAGACATTTTGAATTGTCACAGCGGGAAAACCACAGGTGTAGCACATAACAACGGCAATGGCTCTGTTCTATTACAATGTCCCAGTAAGCCAGGACCCTGAACCTGAAGCAGCTGAATGGAATTCAGCCATCATTCATTTTATTATTTTCACCGGTGCTTTTCCTACTGTGACATGTCAAAAATGTCACATGAAAAGGCCTGTTGTAAACTGCATATGTGCATGAGTGGAAACGTTGACAGGGGGCGGGGCTTAGTAAAGTATCAATCAGATTGTACAGCAAGACACACTAAGTACATTTGGAAAGTGTTGTAGCAGTCTTGGCTTGATCTCGGTGTAAATCTTGTGTGTGAAGCTCACCTGTCTCCAGCTATTGCCAGCATCAGACGATGTGAACATGCCAACGTTGTTATAAGACAGCTCTGCTCCAATATTTCCTGCAGCGGAAATGCCAACAGAACGTGTGACACAAACAAAACTGCCAGATCACACAGTCACATGTGTTTTAAATCCATGCTGCCAATCACACCATGTCTGTGATTAATTTATTCCCCTGGCTTGACTCCCAGATCAGCTTGCTGTCTCATGATTTATGTGAATAATACAGAGGGGACCCCAGGTTAATTCCTAGGGATCCCTGCATCATACAGGCAACATAATGTGAGATGTGGAGGAGGGCGGGTGCCTCCTTTGCTTTGGTAGTTTGTAGTGTTACAACACAATGCCTCTGCAGCTTTTTCCTGCCAGTGTGCAGCAAGTGAACTAGCTTCTTTTGTTATTTTTCTAATGCTTGCTATATTACTATCTTTAATCAAGAGCCGGCTTTATTGATTTCCTTTTCAGATTTTGTAAACTCAGATAGAACCTGCTTGTGCCTGGATTTGCTCTGCTTCAGCTCAAACTGGATGCTTGCGCTCGTGTATGTTGTTGTTCTTCTCCTCGCACTCAGGCTGCTTCTGTGCACTCGTGGAATTTCTGCTCTTGGATTTTTTGCTCTGTGCTTGCATTTTTTTGTGCAACAACCGTATTAAAATTCCCCAACCAATGAAATGATTGTACTGTTTATTTTACAATCATAGCTTAATGTAATAAAAGCCGTATAGCACACCAACAGGGGACGTTGAAAGGAAAACAATGTCACCTTCATGACTCAGGAGAGGGAGTTCAGCGGATCGCTGGACAACATGGCCTGCCAAAATCAAGGTCCTCAAGTCCGTTTTTTACTTTTACGGTGCTATTAATGCAGGGTATTTGCGCGGTCTTAAAAAGTATTAAAAGGTATTAAATCAGTTTAGCAAAAATTAAGACCCTTGAAAAGTATTAAACATCTTAATCAGCATTTTACGAGGAATTATTCCTTGACTTTGATGGACCATGTTGTCCAGCGATCCGCTAAACTCCCTCTCCTCAGTCATGAAGGTGATGTTGATTTTCTCTCATCGGCCCTCGTCTGTGTGCTATACGGCTACTATTACATGTAGCTACGATCGTAAAAGAAAAAGTACGGATGCTTGTGTATATATTAACTGTACATATAATAAAGTTGTGGAAAGCAAGAGTGGATGAACCCAGTTAAAGAGTAACCATCCGTGTGGGACGCTGTAAGAAGTAAAGCTAACGATCATTCTATTGGCTGGGGGAATTTTAATATGGTTGTTGCACAAAAAAATCCAAGCGCAGAAATTCCATGAGTGCACAGAAGCAGCCTGAGCGCAAGAGAGAAAAAATCTGCGCAAGCAACAACATATCCGAGTGCAAGCATGCAGTTTGAGCTGAAGCAGAGCAAATCCAAGCACAAGCAGGTGCTATTTGAATGCGAGAGCAGGGTTTTGAGAGACAGTATTACGAAACCTGAACATGAAATCAATAAAGCATGCTCACATACTGAAAGAGCATGCTCTTGATTTAAGATTGGAATATAGCTCCAGCCTCAGTAAACGGGCTTGTCTTTGAGCTGGATGGTGTTTGTCATGTTGGTGAGTTGATCTCTGCACCAGCTGACGTCTTAAAAGGTGCAGCGGGCAAAGTGAATCACAGTGCCAAAGCAAAGGCTTGACCAGCAATAAACACACACACACACACACACACACACACACACACACACACACTGTGCAAGCATGGCAGCGGAGATGCATGTTTATTCAGTATTCTCACACACCAAAGACAAAACAGACAGATCCAAAGACAAATACACACTCGCGCATACACAACAAAAGGCAAACTTTTTCAGCTGACACCACCACTGGTGCTAACATCTATTTTGTCTTAACTCATCTCCCTTTTTCTTCTTGAACTTATGCTCTTACACTTGCAGACCGAGCAGACACCGCACAACACAAACTGTATTATGTGTTAATAAGACTATATAACTGTGTGTAATAGCATCATAGAAACATTTATTGTTAGATTATATGACATTTAGACGAACTTATATTAAATGCTTTAGCATTCTTTTTAAAGAATGTTAATAAAAACCTTCTAAATGTTTATAATACCATTACAAACTCATCTATTGAGTCTTACGAACTTACCTATTCTGTCATTGTTATACCTTTACTAAACGTTTCTTTTTGCCTTATTTAAAGTTAACTAAGCTTTTTATTTGCAGTTACCACATCTATGTATAGCTATGTAAATACATATTTATTCACATTTTATCAAGCATAGTTAACTGTTAATAAGTGCATAGAGGTTAACTGATAATAAATGAATAATAAAGCATTCTTTAACCTTAATAAAGCAACAAAACAAGCTTAGTAAAGGTTTAACAATGACAGAATCGTAAGTTAGTAAGACTTATTACCTATTAACTAACACTTATTACAAGGACCTTCATACAAAGTGTTACTGTGGGTTACTATCATCCTACAATTTTTCAACATGGTTTTACTACGAGTTTATTTTACCTGTGGCAACTATGATCCCCGGTGCAGAGCTCTTGGTGGAGATTGTTCCTGACAAGTAAGGGTTCTCTGACATTTGCAGTTGGAGATGGAGTGAACAGAATGGCTGCAGGAGAAGTAAAAACATAAAGGAGAAAGAAAAAGGTTGCACAGATTTCAAAATACTGTATACTCATGTGAAAACTAATACTCATTTCTATCAGAAATAGGATTACAGATTACTTTCTCTAAGTGGTGATATGTTATAGTAAAGTGGTGATATAAATCAATCTTATTCTAATCCATTCATTATGAACACGATAGGGTCCTTAAAACAAACAAGCCAGATTCATTAGTTTACCAAAGAGAGCCAGTCACAAGCTTTGCTAATTGCATTTAATCTATCATTAATACAAAGAGCAATGGAATTTGCATTAAAGTAGGAAGCCAAGTCTCCAGGGCATGCACACAACAGAAGACAATTACATTTGTTCACAGAGCAGAAAAAAAAGAAAAGCGTCTGCTTTCATCTTTGCAGCAGACAGCGTGTCACTGGTGTAAGGACATCAAGAGCAGTGGGACTGAACAGGGTAATCAAAAGGAATCTACGGCAGTAATTAAAATGTCACATGAATGTGCAATCATGGGGAACCTGTAAGCCACACCACACAGCCCCAAAATCACCTCTTCAACAGCATGAAGTCCTCCTAATGTCTCCAACATGATTCTTTCTAACAGTCATCCTGTTAGTTTTTGTTGCAAGGAGGCTGTCTAATGAGGAACAAGACACCGGCAACGCATGCAGTGCATCACCATATTTGCCTAATTTCAAAGCACAATTTGCAATTTCCACAGTGTTTATCATCCAAAGACACCAACATTAAAAACTAATATGAGGTTTTGCCACAGTATGACATTGCAGTAAACTGAACTCTTATAGAGTTATACTTCATTAGTTTTAGTGTATGCAAATGCAGCTTTTGTATGTTTTGAAGGGACTGCAGAGGTAAATGTGGATTGTTTAATTGCCAATTCAGAACCTCTCTATGTCAGATATAAGCAATTTCTAAAAACACCTTTCCATCTGTCAAGAAGTGAAAAGTCTCTGGTTGGTGTACAGCCCATTCAAGCTGAAAATTAAAAACTTAACAATGTTAGTCAAGTTAGTGTTTAATAATTAGCATTTACATCTGCAGACGAGGATTATTTGTTAAATGGACTTTTACTTGTATAGCGCCTTTCAACTGTGGAAGGCGCTGTTCCCAAGACGCTGTAACAGTAATTCACCCATTCACACACCGATGGCTACGCAGCTGCCATACTGGCCTCCACCAGGGTCAACTTAGGGTTCAGTGTCTTGCCCAGGGACCCTTTGACATGTGGACAGGAGGCACCGGGATCGAACCACCAACCCTGGGGTTAATGGACGACCGCGCTATCCTTCTGAGCCCCATTAATGAATGGATATCTGTCCAGATGACCTGCAGCTCTTTTCCAGAAGGTCAGTGGTAGAACAATCCATTGAATGATCATCCTGCTTAACTAAAGAGAAGTGGGCTTGTTTGAAAGATTGAAAGGTTGTGTGTTCAAATCCAAAACTGGCAGAATAGGTCTGGGTGGTGTGACATTGTGGGAGGCGTGGATCTGGTGTAGGTGTTCGGCAGGTGTGGGCGCATGCAATAAACACCCAAAACGTTGGTCTAAACTTCACCGTCTAAACTTTCAACTATTAAACTAGTTACAACACTCATGTCCGCACAATATCGCACGTTCAGGATCTTTAACCGTCTCTTTCTCATTTGTCGCTCTCTTTGGCCCACAGTCCGCCACACATCTTCTCACTGTTTCTTGCTCCTCTTCTTCTTTTATATGTCACCAGCCTGTTCCTTGGCAATCAGGTAACCAGGTCCAGCTGGGCAGCACCTGTTCCTCTGGCTGTCTAGCGGCCCGTATGTTTTGTAGTCTCTTTCTCCAGCTCCATGCTGGTTTGTAGTCCCCTGTGTCTCTCTCTGATCGGCCCAACCTGCCCGTCTATGGCTCGGCCTCCGACGATGTCACAGCGAGGAAAATACAAGTGCAGCATTTGCCCCTTCCTAATTTCTACACTATGGAAATACAATGAAATACACATACCACAATACACCATTGTACACAGTACACTTAGCTAAAAATACATACCTCTCTGGTTTGCTTTTAGCCAGCGCTTAACCTTTTGTGTCTTACCAGTATGCAATGGATGTCGTTTCCATCCAGGTCAGTAGCAGGTGCCTGCAGGAGCCTCCAGTCCCGGCCTTTATTGTAGGTGATGTAGGTCTTGACCTGGTTGTCCTGCTTCTTGTTAGCAATCAACATGCCTTTAATTCCTGCCACCTGATGGACACAGACACAAAACAGGTGGAATCTCATCTTTACCCTCGTCATGCAAACCAGCAGGGAGCATTTTATATTTTTCGCTCTCATTATACTAGTAGTTTAGTTCTCAGTTGTATATGAAGAAGCATACCCGGCACTCTGATCGGAAAGGGCATTTTGTGCATTGAGGCAGCAGACCTCGCAACACAAGCTCAGTTAAATGCAAATGGTGCGCTTATCCTTCCTTGCTGCAGCTGACAGTCTGGCAGACACCATCAGCAGCAGAGTCGCCTGTACTTTTTTATACAGTGCTTAGTGCTAGCTGTAATTATATCCTCACGGGTCTCAGCAATCCAGACAGTAGCCTACAAAATGATGACCGTTGAGAAGTGATGCCTTGTCTGTCCCCAAACACACACACCTACATATAAACACACTCATACAGACACACACGTCTCTTCTAAAATCCTCCCTGCTAGCTGTCTCTCAGGGATTAGACATGTTCCCCAACTAAACCCAAAGCGGGATATGCAATGGAAAGGACAGAGTCACCACAAATGGTTGCCATAGTGAGGGGCTCCAGTTGTATGTGTTCCCCTCCCTGAAGGGCCACGTCTGTATAAGTGGCACTAATAGGCAGCGCATCTGACATTGTCATAGAAACATGGCGCTCAGGATGGATGCAGCTAACGAGGGTCCACCCGTCGTTATCCAACCCGACCTGCCAATCACTGCAGTAATTATTTATTGCCTCCACCTCCTCCATCACACGTGCATGCACAAACACACACACACACACACACTTGCAAACAAGGAGAACCACGAGTCTCCACCAGCATACATTTCCCTCTATCAGTCACTCACACCACCCACACGTTACTCCCCTGACGACATAGTGAAGGACGCAGGCGTAGATCTCTATTCTACTGCACAGATTACTCTTAGCAGCATTAAAGGAACACTCCCACATTTTAGGAAATTACTTGCTGCCTTTGTGCAGTGACGAGTCAGAGCAGTTCTGCTATTTGCTGAACTCGAGTAGAAATGAAAAAGAGAATAAAGCATGAAGACTGTGCCGCAGCACGCAATCAAATGCAGTGGACATCCAGCTGGTTTTAACGATATCTGCTACCATCTGGGAAGCAGTGGTGGGACAGGGCAAAATCTTAATTTTAATATTTTATTTAGATACGTCTCCACAGAGCCTGTTTTGAGGCAGAGGACACTGCATACCTCTGAACCTGAATCTACTACCATTCACTCTAAACAAACATCTCTATTTGCTGAGACTGCATTCAGATTCAGCACTGGACTCGGTTGACTTAGTCCCATTATCATACAACAGGGAATTCTTAAAAGGGGAATTACTTGATTGGTCAGCATTTACAGCACATGGAAGCTCTGTGCATGACCCTTTTTGTTGTATTTCAGATAAATCTAAATATAGCTCATGTGCACATATATAAGAACAATAAATACGCAACCATTGCAGTTTATGGCATCGTTGCGTTTGACAACACCAATATAAATTCCAATTGTTATATCTGTGAAGCAGCATTTCTTCCCAAAACAAATCCCTGTACACTGATTGTCCATGAACAAAAAAAAATTGAGACTGTAGATCAATTGATCTACAGTCTCAATTATTACTGTCAAGACACCCAGAGGAAGGCAAGTGTGCTGATATGCTTTGGGGTATTTTTTTTAAATTGTAATGCATTAGCCCTTATTTATCAAAGTTTTTTTACTCGTAACCATCCACTTGAGTGCCTGGAATTTGATTTTTTATGCCATATATCCTACTCAAAGCATATTTCTTTCTCCTTTGAAATATTTTTCCCACCTCACAGAGCACCAAAGGGTGTAAGGGCACCAGAAGTGCGCTTGTTGCTGTTCTTTTTTCTTCAATGTTCACTCTTCCTGGAGCCCGAGCTGACTTCTTCAGTTTGCTATTGTCAAACCCATAGTTGAAAAGCCAAATATACTCAATTCGTAATGATAGAAAACAAAACAAATAGAGCTGGAACCAGATAATATTTGGGATTTTTGTTTGGTGTATGATCGAAATGATTAATCGATTATCAGAATGGTTTTGGTCTTTTCTATTGACTGTCTAATGATCCATTCCAGCACTGCATTCGTTGATTTTTGTTTGTTTTTCCGGCAGCGAAACAAACTGAAAACACAACAAGGACATATTATTGCCTTCAAATTTACACGTCAAGCCTAAAGAAAGCAACATTAGCATTCATTTGGAGCCGTGTTTCTGTCCACCTGCCAAATGAAAGTCCAATATTCACTTTCCTTTTGGCTCTGTTTTTAGTTCAGAGCATTAGCACTACAGAGCACTACAGAGCATTTAGTTACGAAAGAGCCAGACATTTCTGGCTCTTTCATAACTAAATGCTCTGCTATTCTCACCAGCTGGCCGCTCCAGAGCTGTCTGCCACGGCTAGCTAAAAAAAGGCTAAAAAGGTCTATAGAGCATCTTCTTCTTCATGCAGCTTCACAGCAGTTGACATTCATTTGGTGCATTACCGCCACCTTCCACTCCGGAGAGTGGAACAGACAATACACTCAATATCGACATCTGCTCAGGTCTCCACTTTGTCTATAGAGCTGGGAGGAACTAAAGAGCTAAAGACTAAAGGAACTACAGCGAGTGATAATTCTCTGTGGATCGGTGACTACAAGTGACCTCATTTACATCACACGTAGTAGCTTGATCCATTGCTAATGAATACAAGTCACTGTTACAGGCGGTTTTGATCAAAATCTAAATTTGACATCTCAACTCAATCACTGTGTGGTAAAACATTATCAAATAGGGATATTTTACTTTTTACTTAAACTAAATCAAAACTCATCTATCTACCAGGGTGGATTGTAAAATACTACATAGAAAAAGTACCTTCAGCTTCCTATTTAGCAGCACATACCAGGAACACTACACCCACATAACTACGGAACATCACATTTCTCAACTCTCCAAATCTATAAAACAGTGGCTGCTGAACAATCAAACGTGCTGCTATAATCTGGAGTTATGGTCATTGTCTTGCTATTTTTCTGTGCTTATGTACTGTTTATATGCCATCAACCTGCCAGGGACTGCAGATTAAAATGACTCTGTATGGCTTAATCTGGCACATTTACATGATGGACCTACTGCATGTGCTCATGTTAGCTAATGTGCATTGTCCCTTCTTAATAAAATAAAAATAAACCGTCTGAAAGCACTCTATCCATCATCCTGAACTGAATGGTCACATGGGAGGAGTCGAGCCCATTCGTCCGTTTCGAAGTGTTCAATAGATTCAAACACGGCTGTCAATCTGAAAACGTTGCTATTCAGTGAAGCATCTTCATTGAACAGCAGGGAATCATCAATGATTTAATGTGAAGCAATTTAGCCCTCTACAATATATTATATGGCTCATTTGTTGAATCAGAGCTTTGTGGGTTTAAGCCTGCTTGTAGGTAAAACACAAACATGAAGGGCCACACGACTCATATCACTCAATCACCCAGGTCATCTAACACACTCCACTGACAATAATCCACTTCACGTCTTCAATCAGTCATTCAGAGCTGTTTATAGCAAGGCGAGACAAAGAGAAGTTATTTTTGATGCAGTGAACCCAAGCCAATCAGAGTGATAATTGTCAGAGAGCCACCTGCTAAACCACCTCTCCGATTGAAGGGAGGTTTAGCGGGTGATGTAGAGCCCTGATGTCAACAGAAAATGAGTTTGCACAACAAAGGCTCATGATTACAGAAATTGTCCTTATCCAATCTGATTGACAATGAAGTAATCCTTCTAATTTAGGAGATAATTGTGCAATTTTCGGTGTGGAAATAGCATAATTGATTATTTCGAGGAGGATGCAAAGAGAACAGTGGCTGTTTGGGAAGAGACATGCCTTCTAAGTGGAAGAACAAAACAACTTTCACGTACTTTACTGTCTCGCCCCCCCTGGTCTGACTGGAGCTGCATCTTCTCTCTGGAACATTAGCTCTGTGAAGTGCAGTTTGTCAGGCTCTAACAGCAATAAATGGGATGAGTTCCACAGCATATATCTTCCCCTGTGTAATGGCTCTGATTTATCAGAGACAGCAGTGTATCATCTATCTCTTGTTTAGGTTCTGATCAAGAACAGAGCTGTGGCCGTGAAACAAATGTAATTGAAATGCCTTATCATCTCATGCAGAATGGTGAAATACCTCAACTACATGGTAATAGGAGCTGCACACACACTCAGAGCCACACACCACATACAGTGCAGGAGGAGTAATGGCATTGTTAATTACCACACTGCTGCCACTGCTGCTGGCCAATATCTCACTTCCTTCACTCTCTCAGTCACACCTGCCGGTGTAGGAGTGATAAACTGGGTTCACCAGAGAGTGGAGAAAGAGGGAATTCTACTTTCCTGCTATGAATGCTAATGCGAACACTTACAGTAGCTAACGAGTAGGCTAACAAGGTCATTACAAGTCCAGAGGTGTATGGCAGTGATTAAGCATGCTCTTCATACTGTATATGTCTGCTGTCAGGAAGATGGATGACCACAGCCTGTAATGCAAACTTATGCATTATTCAGACAAGTAACTGTTGCACAAACTCTACAGGAAGTCTGTGTATATGTTTGTAAAGCAAACAATCTAACCTGATCAACTGCAGCTATTTAGTTTATCTCCATGTGGTAAGTCATTATCATATGAAATAATGATTTAGTCATTGAACCAACCTTACACTACCTGTGCAGCACCAAATGACACACAATGTTAGCAACTAGCCTACTGGCGAACACAGTGGAGCAATTAAAAGCTTAAAAGTGAGATATTTCCCTCAGGAAATAGTTGGTGGAGACCAAAACAGAGCTACAATCACCAGGTGGCCATAAACACAAACATAACTCCAAATGAATGAAAGTTAATGTGGCACTGTGGCTAACACGTTTAATATATCAATATAACAAGGTAATAGTCTGTCAACCTTGTAGCCCTGTGAAGTCGAAAATCAATGAATGTGTGGTTAATAGTGTGGTTCATCATTTTTAGAAACTTCAAACTGCAGCAGGAGCAGCCTTGTATAATAATAACACACCTTTAAAATCAAAAAAACTATAGACCATCATATTAGGAATGAGCAGTTGGATCATATACATTTCTAAAAATGATTGAATGCAACCAAATTGTAGGTAAAAACTAAGCAAATACGTTATTAAAGGTTTTTGTCGATGTTATGTAGTGGCATAAAATCTGAAGCGACCTTCAGAACTTCAGCAGAGAATAAGCAGAAAATCGAAAGTGACATGTAATTTCGAGTATGAATAATGAATGCCCACAGTCATAAATACATTTTTGATTAGTACAATAAAACTCATAACTTAGATTTAGCTGTTGCCTAGTGTTAATCCCTGCATTGAAGTAAAAATTACTTAAACTTTGAAGAAATGCCACTAGATCCTACAGTTCACATAATTCAACTTGATATCATCTTTTTGTTGGACCCTGCTTGCCTGCTAAATGTTTGCATGTTTCAAACATGTTTGCATGTTTCAAATACGGCCGCAGTTTGTAATGAAGGTTTTCAGCCTGGTGATATCATCGGCGGTTATTGTACGACTGTTTAACCATGCTAATGCTAGTGGACCCCTTTAAAACACCTGTCAGTTTACACAATCTTGTGTTTTAGTTTTGGTTGACAGGTGAACCTCGTTGCTTCCATGTTGATTAGATGGGCCTTTAAAATGTGAGGTAGTAGTATTTGATCCAAGGAAGAATATACTGCAGGGTTATCAAGTCAGAAACATAGCAGCAGCAAAGGAATTGTTGGGTCGCAGGTATCGATTAACAACCCTACTGATGCACATTTCTGAGATCCTGTACGGTGATAGTGTGCAATGGGACATAGAAATGTGAATTTATTGCAGATTTAATCACACGCTTTAAAAGAAAACAACATTTTGCTGAACTGTTTGTGTGTTGGGAAGTGGCAGATCTTAAAAAGTAATAGTCGCTGTAACTTCCCATAGATTCACCCCCAGAGTGACCAATTTTATTTGATGGCTACCTCATACAGATCGAGCATCTGGTTCCCTCCAATGCCCCTAGTGGTCTTGACATTTTCCATGGCCAAGGTGAAGTAGATCCCTTTGGTGTCAGACAGGTAGAGGTTATAGGTGTCATTCTGGTTCCACTCCTGCACCGCCGCAAATACCTGCTTCTCATCAGTGCTGACAATGTGTAAATCCTATCAGGGAGCAGGGAGAGATTAAGAGTTATGACTGGAGGCAGAGAGGTGGCGGATTAGAACATGCTGACCTTGTGGGACTGGTCATGAGATCAATGTTGTGGTGTGAATATAAAATGTTGACCACTGCTAAAAGAATGGCTTTAAAAAGACAGTGTGCCCACTTTCCAAGGAAAACAAAAAAACACTTGGGACACAGTGTGGCTTAATTCAGTTTTTTTTTTTTACCAATTTACATACACTGTTGTGACAGCATCAAATTAAAAAGCTTTCAGGAATAGGAATGGGAATGCCTCACTAAGTGTATGATTAATTAACTCTGAAGTTCTGAAAAAAGTTCTGAAATTAAAACAGATTTCTATGAGTCAGAAAGTAAAAAGTCAAAATGCTTGTCAGGCTAACTTACCTTGGGAAGAGAATATTTGGGTAGTTTGGTTTGTATAAATGAGTCTCTCTTGTAGGACACATAATAGGTGGCTCGTCCGGATGTAGGAACCTAGACATGAAGCACAATTAGTTTCATATAATGAATAAAAGTGATTACCTCTCTTATCTGAACCTTTGGTTTGTTTTAGGAACGTGTACTTCTCATTAATCTTCACTATTACATGTAGCGATAGAGCTTTGCTGCTGATGAAATTCAGAGGACACCTTATATCAAGGCCTCATGTGTAACCTCATCACTGACAGCATATCATATTTTTTGCCAATCAATTAAAGTGGTGAGTGAAAGTGCACACACCAATATCTCCCACTCTCTTTGTCCTGCTGGTTACACATGGGGTTTTCTTTTGCACAGGGCCATTTATAGCAACCTCCTGGCTTGCATTCAGAGGGTGCTGCCCACTCTAGGTGTCAATGCACTTGGCGGTTTCAAAGTGGACTTTGGTAAATATCTCGTAGGACAATCAATAGTCTCATTATTCTTTGTCAAGAGAAATCTTTAAGTTGCCTAACCAAGCCTCATCTGCCAGCTGGGAAAAGTCATCTTTGATGGTCTAGACCCTTTGCAAACACTCCAAGCTGTTAGTTGTTAGCTTATGCAGGAAGAAAACACAGGGCTGGCGGGTTTTGGAGAACTGTCATTAGCCCCAAGGCCGTTGAAGCCAAGCACGTACACACACATAGAGACACAAAGAGCAACGTGACACTGCAGCTCCATAACCCACTTTTCCCTATCAATAAGGATATGAAATTCATTACAGGAAAACCTTCAAATCAAACTTGGGGCTCTCTGTTGAAGAGAAGCGATATCAGTATTAATGTTGTATGACAGGGCTGACTCTTTTACTGATCTTGTAAGTGCTCAGAATGGCTCAGAAGAGAGAAAACAAGCTCTGGGAGGAAATATAGCGGCCTAGCAGTGAACACTGCAGAACAGTCCCACATGTAATCGAGTGAAGGAGCAGGAGATCGATGACAGGGTAACCAGAGGCGGTTTGAACTTTAAGAGGAATTGGTATGATTGATTTTTCTCCCCATCCCTTTCTGGATCTTTCCGCTGTGACGCATACGTGTTAAAATGTGGAGGTGCGAGAATTGAAGGGGAGGTTTAGGTTGAGTGCCTGTGAGTTTACTTGAAAGCCTTCGGAGAGGTCAAACAGGATTGAAGGTTCTTTGGAGAACAACTCTATTTCTTTGTCTAATTTGTTGCCAAGGCCAGTGAGGCTTTCAGAGGAAGGACTTGCCTGTAGGTGGCTCAGGTAAGTAGGTTTCTGAAAAATACCTGTTCTCTGCTGAATAAATCATTTGGTGGGATCAAACAGCAGGGAGAACACCATTACAATACAACTACAACTGCTACAACTGAACATAATAAAAAAGAGTTAGAATTTTATGGGTGTAGGCTACGAGGTTTGCGCAGATTGATATCAGACTGTGTGGTGGACTGTGGAGAAGTGAGGGGATCAGGGTGTGGAGGATTTTATAAATTATGGTCACTATTTTGATGTAACAGTGTCAGGGAAGGTTTGTTTTCCGGGACTCGGGTCATCTTCTCTCCAGATCAAGAGAATGCAGTATAATTTTAGGTGCAGCTGATTCTGAAAATAGTTAAGCTTAACCGAAGACTGTCGGAAGTGGTGCCAGCAACTTCTAACCTGTGTTGGTCTTACAGCCACCTATGACATAAGATGCATTTATAAGCGGTGAAGCGGTAACCAGACCAGATACATTTTCCCCCTAAACACAGGTGCTGAAAACACCTTTAACAAACATTAATCACCTCCAACATATTTGAATAAAATTGGTCGTGTTTTGTTCTACCCATGTAATTATGCCGACTTTTCTTGTTGACTTTTAAATATATGAAACCTTATTTGCACAATGTCAAGGTAAATAATATTCACTCTGTGGAAGAAATTAAAATACAACCCATAAATTGCGTCTTCGTTATTTGGAATTCAGGGCATTACCATTTCAGATTTTTCTGTCGCACAAATCATGATTAATATGACACACCGGGCAGTGGCTAGGATGAATATTAAAACTAGACTGGCATCACAGAAAAACAAAGCAAACATGTTCAGTTGAGGTAAAAGTAAATGGGTTTTTCCATCTTTTGTTTGTGCCATGAACATCCATTTATATAAGAACCTTTTCACAGAAAACATATTTCTGTGAGTTTGTGGCAGTACTTGAAGATCATAAGATCAAAGGTCAAAGAGGCAACAAAGTGGTCTAATATTATAGTGGCACCACAATATATAAGACACATTTTACTCAGGGTAGATAATGTCTACATAATCCCTCACGTGCCACATAGTTAGTGAGGCTGACTGCTTAGAGCCCTACCTGTATGAATATGTAGTCGTCTTGAACCACCAAAGAGCTGATGTCGATGTATCCAGGGAACGGGTAGTTCCTGTTAGCTTCTGTGCACATCTGAACTCTGCATGTAACATACTGCACATCTGTCACATAGGAAGACATAGAGAAAGCATGAGAGGCTTATGACTACTGATTTTAATATACTTCTTATAGTATGTGTTTATATAGAGATACCTAATCTGTAACAAGTGATTAAGGGCGACTTTGAAAGGCAGCTGTTTTGATCAATTATACAGATAATTAAATTAGAAAGATATTTAGGTGTCTTACTTGAACTCCGTAGGGTTCTATTCCACCCCTCTATGCAGTCTGACATTTTCTCTGAATAATTTGTGCCTCTCTCTAGCACCGGATCATATCATGTGTAGATATCACAAGCAAACATATCCACCTTTCAATCATCCCACGGTTTAAATGAGAAAAAAGTCGTGCTTATATCTGACGTGACTCGGACATTACAGGCTGGCATAAACAGTTTCAACTTTGTCAACTATGGAAGACCATGGTGGTACTGCCATTCAGAGTTATGGAGCTGGCATTCAGCGAGTGAAAGGAAAGAGAATAAAGGCCATATTAATCAAGTATCATGCACTGGGTTTATTTGCGGGCTGAGCCAGTGCGGTTTCCACAGAGACGCCTTCTTTTCTCCAGGAGGAATTGATGTGTATGCATGTGTAGGAGACACTCACTTCCATCTGGTGTATGAGCCTCCATGTGGACCAGATCTGGCTCCTTGTCTAGGCCCAAGACAGACCTTAGAGAAAATGACAGACCGTTGAAGAATACATAATCATAATGACAATGAATAAAAAGGGGACGTAATGAGAAGGAAAACACCAGAGAGTATTATGCGCAGAGACAGGGTGGAAGAGGAAAGAGAAACAAAGGGACAAGGATCTAGCAAAGGCATCCTGCTCCAGTTAAAGCTGTTTCTTTAACTTAGTAAGGAGAATACAGAAGCGTTTCCCCCATATTCTAAATGCTACATTTTAAAACCCATTTAAAGTGCTTATATAGGACTTCTCACACGTACTGTCCGAACAGGCCCCTCAGGTCTGCCAGTTTCTCTTAACTATTCCAGAGTCTAGGTTAAAAACAAAAGGTTATCGAGCATTTGCAGTACTGGCTCCTCGGCTTTGGAACAGCCTTCCAATGAGCATTAAATCAGCTTGCTTCTGTGGTCATGAGCTGTTTCATTGCTCTGTGCATTTATATGTCTCCGTGTGTGCGCGCATGCAAGTATTATGTCTACATGTATATATGTATGTATCTATGTATATGTTGTGACATCGTGAGAGGCTGCGTCATAGCCGGTGGGTACGTCCCCGCTCTGTGGTTACGACAGAGACTACTGGACGTCATGGTGACTGCGCAAAGAACTACAACTCCCAGTGACTGCGGGGGTATAACAGCGCCGACACCACACAGCTGGGAGAAATCAGCTAATTGCTGAAATGAACGCGATCACCTGTTAAAAAGAACTGAGTGAAGAGACAGGGGAGAAGGAGGACACTGGAGGGAACAGAACGAATAAGGAGGAATTTAAGCACAAAAAAAAGAATGAAAGATTTTACAAGAGACGACTGAAGATGCCTATGTAAAAAAAAACCCACATCTCTCACGGCGTCACAATGTGTATATGTATGTGTATGTATATGCACAATGTTTCTATCTACTTCTTGCAGTTGTTCCGAATGTTGCTTATGTTTTGAATTTTATTATCTTGGAAAGCACTGAAAAGTGCTTAATTTTATGGCAAACGCATCCACAGCAGCTCTGGGCTCATTCCCTTGCAGCGAAAATGCAAGAATAGAAAGATATACAAATACAGTCTCCCCATCATTGACTGATGGTGCATGGGCACCACACTCTCTGACTATGAGAATACTGTATCTCTGGGTAAAATCTTGCTTTTCTGCTCATCTCACTGCTTGTGGATTAGACTGGATGGGCGCAGCTTTCCCATTGTGGAAATATTTCATATCCCTTGGAGGCTGATGAAGCCATTGTCTAAATGCAGCCAACTGGAGGCCTGCCTAGCCATTGCTAGAGGCCCATCCAGTATTTAGATGTCCTTGAAGGGGCTTTGGTGGTGAAGGGCAAAGCCAGGAATGGATTATGCACATTATTTAGGATTATACCATTATGGCACGGAAGTAGTTTACGGATTTATGCAAGTTACAGTGGATATGGCCAACAGCAATCCCGTGCACACCCCAGTCACCTCAGAGAGAGGGAGAAGAGCAATGAGCTGGAATAGAACCGGGCCTACGTTTGTGATGAGTGTGCACTTTAATATTAGGCACACTGCAGGGGGAGTGAGCGGCAGACGTGACTGAATGAAAAGTGACAGGGACGTCCTGGATCCATTATTAGTCATAGCTCCTCATACTGTACGTAAGCATCTGTATCTGCATCTATGAATCTGGAGAAAACCACCCCCCCCTCTCCCTCTACTACAGATGTAAATTGTATGTGCATTATGCCTGATATGAGCAGGGTGTGTTTGAGAAATGAAGTGGAATGCAACATGCCCTCAGATGCAAAGATTAATCTCTGCCTGATTGTATCAAGGGGTGGAAAATGTGCAGAATTTCAGCGGCATCACCAGTCAGTCACACACTTTGGTGTAAGCCATCAATATCACTTGCTCAGCGGCGCAGAACACGGGCAACAGTTTCTGCATTCCTGAGCAAACAGAACTTTGGGGAAGAGGAATGGAGCTGAAAAAAAAAGAAAAGGCAAAGATGTGAAAAAGGATGACTCACCAGTAGAATCTGTTCGGCGTGACGTGTTCGTGGATGAGCTGCCATTTTCTTCCAAAATCCACCGAACTGTACAACTGCAGAGATATCAGAGAAAAGAGCAAAAAACCTTGTTAGCAAGATGAATGTATGTTTCCACATTGGTCCAGCTTCTAATTAGGCTGGCTGATTTAAACGTTGTGACAGTGACTTGAGACATGGCTGGATAATTCCAGGGTGGAGGTAAGTCTGGGACTATAAAGCATTATCTGGAGAGATAGGCTGACATAGTGCTGAACAGCTATCATCATTACCAACTGGCCATTAACTACCATATTGCCACAGATATAGGCATCTCTATTCCCCTCTCCCCGTACAAAATAGAGCTATAGGTTTCCTCAAAGCACTTTAACAGGAATAATAAATAAAATCTGAAATACATTACAGTGGCCCCTTCTAGCTTGATCAGCAGGTAATTCGGTTTGATTCAGTAGGTTTTTCACTAGCAAAACAAATGTTGAATACAAAAACACAGAGCCCACTCAAAAGCCAACAGTCCTGCAGAATGAGTGCGCATGAATGCAAGGCATGACATATAGCTCAGCTGGCGTGAAGGTGTACATTATGTTGCCAGTGGTCCAATTTCAATGTGTTAATTACATTTTCTGGTGCTCGGGCAAACAATTAATAACCCAGGTGCATTTCTCAACACTGTATTGATTGATGTTGTAGAAACAGCTACCTTATACCCTGCCGTGCCTGTGCATTGTTATTTCCTTGCAGTGAGTGAGTCGGTGGCCCCAGTTGAGCTCTGTGCTAATGTTCCCACTTGTTGCCTTTTATCACAGCAAATCTGGCACTTTCTCTGATAATAAGGATACACATTTGTCTCCCACTGCAAATTTATTTGTCAGCTTCGCAAGAGAAAATCTATCTATGTCTGCAAAAATTGCATTACCGGCGTTCTCAAAACATGTACAGCAAGAGTGCCATACATACATAGGCAGGTTGTAGGAATCATCTGCTTCTCATTTAAAATTGCTGTGGTTCTTTGGAATCCACAAATGGATGTCAAACTCTATCAAATGATTATTCCATCATATAATCAGCACCTGAAGGCAATGTGTCTCTTTGGTGTGCTTGACAATGATAAACAATGGCAGGAGACCAAAGCATCTATCTTTGTGTCCCGTGTGTGGTTAAGGCATGGATCTACTGTTAGCTGAGAGCAAACATTTGTCTAAAGCTTTATGAAGTTGAACAGTCCCATAGGCGTCTATTCTACAGAAAATTAGATTTCTGATTCGTCCAACCTCAGTTAAGAAAGGTTCCCACCGGAGCCTTTGGATCGGTGTAACAGGGCGGCAGGCAGGTTCCCTCATCACTTTGGACAGTGACATATGATGCAGCGGCCAGGCTCAGCCTCTCCTCTCTCCATTAATCAGTTCAATGACATCTTAAATTTTAAAGCTTCTGAGCTGTCACAAAGTAAGCTTCATTCGTTTCCCACTCACTTGGATAAATCAAAAGTGCGGCCAGCCAGCTGCCACGCCACCGATGGAGTCGGTGACAGCGTAAGGACGGGAGCTCAAATGGTGATTGAGGAATTGCAGAGAGCATGTTAGTTAAACTCATCTATTCATGCTGATGGTGGCTTTAAAAAACATCTGGGTTGCTTGGACTTGAGCATCAAGTTGCAGGTAATGTTGGACATTCATCTGAAGGTCCTGTGGAATGCGTTATCTGGGCTTCTTAGTAGTTTGTAAAGTCCATGCCAGATTGTGTAGGGTAACAACAAAACCAGTGTTAATTTTCGTCAATGGAAAGTAACAAAAATGATAAATCTAAATAAAACTTAACTTTGAAATTGCAATTTGATCAATTGAACCTGAAAATATATAAAATATGAAGAAATGTATTACATTTTTTGTCAATAGAATAAAAACTATAAGATCACGTGAAAGAAGGAAGAATTGACAAATTAACCAATTGATGAGGTGCCCTGGGAGCCTAGGGTTAAGGAACCAACTGACCACAATGTCTTTGGTTTGAGTCTAGCTGGGGACCTTTGTTGGGCAGCGTATCTATGTTCCCAGGGTTCTCTGCTCCTCAATAAATCCTTTCATAGCATTTGGTTTTTCCATAGGGTGAAATGTTCAAAGTATGTTTCCCTGAGTGAATATGTTGAAATTTCCCACCTACACTTTATAGATTACAGCTTACTGATGTTATACTCCTTATTGCTTACAGCTTACTGATGTTATACTCCTTTCCCTAAATAAAGCAACAAACGTTTTTTTTGCCTGTTTTGGTATCTTATACAGTTCTGTAACCCATTGTCATGATGGCAACACATGGTTCAAGACTGAGTATAATACACTCCCTGGCCAAAAAAAAAGTCACACACTAATATTTCGTTGGACGGCCCTTAGCTTTGAATATGGCATGCATTCACTGTGGCATTGTTTCGATAAGCTTCTGCAATGTCACAACATTTATTTCTGTCCAGAGTTGCATTAATTTTTCACCAAGATCTTGTATTGATGATGGGAGAGTCGGACCACTGCCCAAAGTCTTGTCCAGCACATCCCAAAGTTTCTCA
>JAVQJF010124081.1:0-23889 GCA_036023855.1 Gadopsis marmoratus | reverse complement strand
ATTGCTGGTCATCCAGGTTTTTATGTCCTTAAGGCATGCCTGAAGTGTGATGAATTGACTCGCTTCACCTGGCTCGATTGACAAGTATAATTGGGTATCATCTGCATAACAGTGGAAATTAATAAGTATTTGAGTTTTTTGGATGCTCTTATAATGGACATAAAATCTGGCACCAATCAACATTAATCTCCAACAGTGAACCTCGAATGCATTTAACGGGACACATCTGGGTTCAAAGGAGATAGAATCACCGCTAGTTTGCGCAGCATGAATAATCCGCGACCTTATTTTTGTAATATTTAAAAGCTGCAGGGAGGTGACGCTGGGCTGAGGGGGTCTACACTCTACTGACAGAAGTAAACAGCTGACGTGAGCTTCCAGCTGTCTCTCAAACTCTCGCGAGAAATTCACAGTCTTGAGGAAACTAGTATCCGGTCTAGCCACGACCCCCAGTATTCGCGTTCTGTCCAATTGACCTGTGTTTGATGTCATAACAATAACCATCGATGAGTGCAACTTTTAACACAAGTTTATGTGGTTTATGTGGATGTGCAGCATCAGAATTGGTTGCAGGTGTATGTTTCCAGGTTGGAGGTGTTTGGTAAATAGATACTGTAGGTGCATCTTAAAGTCACATGCGTTTATTTTCTTTTATTCTTTGTCTGTCTGGTTTTAAATAACAATGAACTGGTGGTTTCGGGACTTCCCGAATTAGTTCAACCCAACAGATAACATGACACGACCAACCGCTAGCAGTTCATTATCAAAACCTGTGTGTGAGTTAAAGCAGTTTTCCAAAACCGAGGAGACTATAAAAATATGATCTCAGATGGTATTAACATTGTTTACAGAGCTTCAGATGCATCTTGAGGCTTGAGGTTGCGCTGTAGCTCTGTATTGGCAAACTTGTTGTATAGCCAACACTGTATGTTCTGTACAGCTGTGCAGCTAATGCTAGCCATCGTTAGCTACGTGCATTGTTGTAGTGACAGCTTGAAGAAGTACATGAAACATTTATCATTTTAAGTCTATGATCAGCTTAACGTTTCATACAACATTACTTAAATGATCAGTTTAGCTCCCCCCCCCTAATTTAAATAGATGATTACGGCCCAGCTGTACTTTGAAGAAGGGCAGTTGAAAGGCGATGACATTGGTTAGCTTGTGAAAAAAGGTGAACAAATTAGATCTGCAAATCTTTGAACTGCACTGAACAACTCAGCAAACTCCTTCATGATTTCTAACTTTACACTTTAACACTTTAGCATACACTGAGTTGTTTGATGGATTCTTCACAGAGAAGAGGTCAAGTGAAGGGAAGATGTCCAATTCAACTTTTTGCCAGCAGAGGGAGTTCAAAACGCAAAACGTGCAAAGACTCAAAGGTTCAAAGCTTTATTGTTACATGCACAGAGACACACTCTACAATAAAAATGTTAAATTTAGCCTGCAGTCTTCTTTCAGTGCCATCTATAGAAACCAAATGAGTTTTAAATTGCAAAGGTAGAACACAAACAGAAAAGGGGGTAAAATTACTGATGCAAAATTAAAAATTAAAAAATAGTACAAAAATGAGAGTTTGATAAGGCAACAGTACAAATTGTCGTACAAAGTCCAACGTAACTGTAGCGTGACAGTAGTATGAGTTTTTATAGTACATTTAGATATGTAACACAATACATCGAAAGTGCAATATTAAAGGGGCTGACCTTACAGTTAGCATGGTGGTCTCTTAGCTATTTTCTGTCTGGCCTCCTAACTTGTTGAAATCTTTGGAGTATAACTTTAATGCGGTGAGATGTGCAGTTCATGTGTTTTGTGACGCAGCAGCAATTTAAAAACAAGTTTATATATATGTGTTCTTAGATAGATGAGGGTGGGATGGATTTTATAAGGGGGTGGTGTGGCACAGGTAGGGACAGTGGAGAGCGCTGGTCACCTGACATACAGCCTGGGCAAATAAAATTTGAAAGCCTGGTGATCTTACACTTCACACTATCATCACTATTTGGGATGGGTCAGGTCTTGCGGGGCTCTCTTATGGTCTGTCTGCAGAAATAGTAGGACCATCCCTGTGATGCCCATGGCTGTAACAATATTTGTGGTCTCCTCAGAAGGTCCAACCATTCTTCACGAGCGGGGTGGTGTTGCAGGTTTACGTAAGGTCCTCGCTGATATGAATTACCAGGAATTGAAATGTAAATAAAATACAGTCAGTGGTGCACATAGCCAAATCACTATTCACATCCAACATAATCTCTCGAGCACAGTGCATGTGTTAAAAATATCTAAATGAGGTGTTTGTAAGTACTACAGAACATCCTTGTGTGCTCAAACTTCACTGGTAATCTTTGAATTTCCTAGCACAGAGTGGTAGAAGTTGAATCAGATATCAATTCTGGGACAGTCACTGTTGACAAACGTCGACTATGTTAGCTTGATGGCATCAGCTAAACCAAACAGATCCTCTGTGCCGATGATCGTGCATGAATGTGTAACCGATAGCATCTTGAAAAGTGTGTTCTGAACATATTTCAAAACTGCAGAAATATCACTACAAAACGTCATGGCCTGATGAAATGCCGGTTTAGCCATGTTGGCTGAAAGAGTTCAGATCTTCCTGCTAGTCTTTGGTAACAGTGGACTCTAACGCAAACAAAACGAAAATATGCAGCAGCACTAAAGCCAAATGTGTGGCTAAGTGGAAGTCTAGAAATGTATAGGATGAAGGTATTACTTCAATCAGAACAATCAGATACAACTTTCCTAACTTTTGTTTGTATGGTGGGAGAATGCATCTCTAAAATTGACACACTTGTATTCATTATGCTTCATTACAAAAGGTGCATTTGTCTACAGGCACTTATAATACAATGTTTTTATTATATTATTAAATTATAATTAATATATCATATTCTTATTATATTTTAGTTTTTAAATAGCCTGTTCACCTTCTTCTTCTGAGCTATGTTAGTGTCCTGTACTGATTAAAAAAGTAAAGGCCGAATCATTAACTAGTGGCATGAAACACCCACCAGGAAACACATGGATGATTCTCGTCTATGCGCCATCAGTTAAGTCAGTTGACTAACACGCTGATCTCCTGTACCCCTTTCTCTTACCACTACACCAACTAAAACTTATAAAGACCTGAAAATGTTCTCTCACCTAAATGTATGAGCTTCCTGGAGCCTGACGACTTGTACTCCTTGTGGTTGTGTGTCCAGGTACAAATGCACGTGTAGATGCCCTCGTGCTCTTTGGTAGCCTTAGAAATATGCAGCTGGTGATTGCTGGAAGGCACAAGAATACTGAAGTCCTGCAGTAGGAGGGGCAAGGTAATTTGAAGAGGACAATAAAGAAGAAATTGAATAAAGTCATATGAAAGGAGTTTGGAAACAGGACAGAAGAATGACTTGGAGGGATGTGGAGTGTGTGAATGCCTTTTGTAACCATCTAATTCGCCAATAAAAACTGAAAAATAAAAAATGGACATTTTGGGAAAATAACATTTGACGTACTGTCTTGGCAATAGTTTTCTTAGTATTACATGTTGAACTGAACTGAATAATGCTAAAACAAAAAGACAAAGCAAAGATAATATCAGTCTACATGTAAATTTAGTGCAATTGTAAATAATTAAGCACACTGTTGGAGTTAGATCAAAACCTACGTGTTACGAATTCCTAAATATATTAAATACGTTTGGCCTTCTAAACTTTATTTTACGTGTCCCTTACTCTGCTAGTAATTTCCAGTCAACAAACTAATATGTAACCGTTATGTATTTCCTCAGAAGATCAGAGAAAGAATTACTCCATCTGGTACTACAGCTTGTATGGAAAATAGATATAGTGTGAGTTTATCAGCAGGAACAAGAACATGATGTAGGCATTGCACAGAAAAAAGGAGTCTATATGTTATAAACTACAATAAGAAAAAAAACACCCTTCCTGTAAATAACCGCAAAATTCAATTTATAAAACTACAAAACTGACAAAGATCCATTTGGTAAACCGACAAAATATTCACTTATTAAATACAACTAATTGAAACACAATTGCTATTCACTGCTTTTCACACCAGGTGCCATTGTGATCATACCTTGTACCAGGTGAATTTTCCTTTCATTGTTTTACATGTGTAGCTGACAGAAGGTGGACAGTTGATGAATTTGGTCAGGTCAGAGTTTTTGATTCTTCCGTAGAAAAGCGCTGTGTCAGTTTTTCTTTTGAAGACTGTGACGTTTAAATGGTAGTTGTAACACTCTCCTGATGGTTTTGTGCGCCTAGAAAGGAAACAATAGGTCTCTGTGATCCAGATCAGGAACCGTGTTATTAACAGAACATCTCAGTGGAAAGATTGTATATTGAAGTCGCCAAAAGATCAGCGCATGACATGATTTTGATCTTTTGTTAAATGAGAGAAATCAGAAAAATGAAATCCAACTTAAGTTGCGATCTTAATATTATATAGAGACGGATGTTCTTACCGGACAGTGTAAACGCCAGAGTTCTCAGTTTGGAGGTTTGAGAAAAAGAGCGCACCACTGTGGTAATGTACCGTCTCTTTGTCGTCTTTGGAGATTTTGTTATTTTGGGAGTAATTTTTGTACCATGTGAAGTTATCACTGAAGTTCATGTAACGCAGCTCCAAAGGCACAAAATAAAAAGCTTCACCTTCAAGGAGATTATACTTCTCCATGTCAGACTCCAAACACTGGGTCTTGCCTGTCTCTGAAAATGAGATAGAAGATGATAGAGATAATGGTGGTGACGATAAAAGCACAGTATTTTAAATTTCTGGATATCTAAATGTGCAGGTAGACAGAGGCAATCGTTATAATCTTGAATTGCAGCAGTGCTCATGCAGAACTAAGGAATAAAAGAGTTATCTGTAATACATGGAAGAAGGTGATGAAATGTATGCTGGTGGTGATTTTAAATTCACTCCTGCATCTATTAATCTATTAGATCCCATGGAGATTCCAAACCTCATTTACAAAGGAGACCTAGCAGGAATAGTGACATTAACATGTAGATACAGACAGCATAGACATGTATGAACTATGTTTGGTGCTGTTGTATTTAGATTTCTGCAGTATTAAACGGTACGGCTGGCATTATTCTATATTTTTGTTCTTGACAACAAATCCCGTGAAAACAACAAAACTGTTAATCCGTCTCTCAATACTTTCTAGCTTCCCTACCATGTGCGGCACTCATCCCCAGGCCTATTTGATCCCACTGAAGACATACAACCTTTAAAATGCATCATAGTTTTACTTCCAAAAAAGATTAAGTAATTTCCCAAAAGAGCCGGGCACTGTCATTATTCAGCAAACCTAACTCAAACAGGAGTCTATAGTGAATTTGTTAGGAACTATTTTCAGCTGTGGATTAATGCATATTTGGTGCTCTAGTGAGTATTTCCTGCAGCAGCAGGGTGGTTGTATGTGGGATTGACTCAAAATAAACTGTTGTGTGTGCGAGTGCGCGTGTTCGTGGTAAGAAAGGAGCATTACAGCAGTGCGGCTCCCTGATGTGTTTTGAACGTGATTCTATGGCACAGAGGACTAAGATATGCCAGGCCTTGGCTACACAGACAATACTGTTTGTTAGATGCATTCATTGTTGCTTTTGGTCGTTTAGTGGGATTTGTTGATAATAAAGGTGGAAAAATAGAATATCGCCAGCCTTGTCCTTTAAGCGTTACCTGTACGGGTGTTGAGATTGCTGTTACTATGCAACATGAATACAGTTTACTTTTAAAAACATAGATACAGACAGGATAAAACAAATGACAGTTATTTTCTGGCTTTGTCTTCTCCAAATATGGTGACGTGCGTAGAACACACTCCTTATGCATTTAGAGTATTCATGCCACCACCATCCATTAATACATTTTATAGTGGTGGCTACAGAAAGGGCCTTCCACTATATGTGCAGCTTCCGCACTGAGGCTATGTACTATAGGAGTGGGTCGATGGGGATCAACCTCTTTCGTGGTTACTGCTGCATAGACAGATCCATTAATACGCAGTTAAGGTCATTGTATTCACTTCTTCATGAAGTTTACCCTACCTGAACATTCAGCTGCAGTTGCGACTGTGAAGATGAGGAAGAGAAGTCGAGGAGTGTCCATTTTGCTGAGGGAGACAGAGTACATTCGAGGTTTAACCACATTACCCTGCACCTTTTTGAATCACCAGCCTGGCACACACTATATGAGCTGCGTAATTCATGCACTGTCAGACGTGCAGGGACCTTCAACCACAGTGCTGCTTCCTGAAACGGCCTCCGAGTGCCCTCTCTGTCACCCCCACAGAACGACACGGTAATGACAGTTTGAAATCACGCCTCGAAGGAAATTCGTACTAGAAGCCTCGCATGTTAGAAGACTTAATCATGTCAGAATGGATGATAGGATGTGAGATTAGCCTGTTATATTTCTTGGTAGTTTGTGGTTTTTTTCTTCTTGGGTATATACTATATTTCATTGGTATTTTGCCAACTCTTAAAAATTAAAATTGGCAGTAGATATACAGTAGATACTGGCTGCACATGGAATATACACCTGTGGTTCTACAGGCCAAAAGGATGCCTCCTTTATTTCAAATGGCAACTGGTGATTTCAACTTGGTATCTGTATTTATAGTCAAAATAATGAATTAATATCTTTGTGCAGCGTAAAAGACACAACCCATTAACACTCATACGGAATGGTTTATCAAGAGAGAGAAGTGACTAGACATTTATTTTCTTACATTTTTTGTAACAGTGTCCGAGCTTCTAGGGAAATATTTAGCGCCATTTCATCAAGACAGAGGGATTGTGTTTGAGCTAATTTGTGTGTATGTAATACATTGCTTTGCAGTGAGAGCATCAGAGGGGCGAGGACAACTCTGGCCGTGTTAGGGATGATGTCAGAGTCAGAAGAATTAACCTAAAATGACCTAGTGCTGCAGTTTTCATAGGCTTCAGCTACACCCAAACCTCAAGAAGGCAATACAAAGACCAAGAACAAGTCACTCCAAAACACAAGTTATATAAAACACTCAAAAAAGCCAGACTCCACAGTGTTAAAACTATTGTATGTAATCAAGGGCAGAAGAGGGTTAGTCCTCCATCATGAAAAAGTATAAAAGTAACCTGATTTTTTAGTAAGTAAGATGTTTTTTTGTACTCATTTAGGTTTTCAGAAATGTCAATGGACGGAGAAACCTCAGGATACAGGCCGTACAAATCAAGACGTATAACTACACATGTAACAACAGAAATGGATCATTTCCATTTCTGTGTTGCACAATAAAAAAATGTCTTTGGTTCTGTCTCAGCCCACCCTGTTTTGTGCTTAAATGTGACAACTAATCAAATTATAGTTAAAGAAACTTTTAGTGTTGGAGCAACAGCTCAACCTCTCAAGGGAAAGATATGTTCTATATGTGCCAAAACTGCTACAGCAGTTGCACATGCATGCAGTGTAAAATGTTCTCTAACTCTATCTGCACAGGGCAGAAGGATCTTATCTTAGCAGCAAGTTCCCCTCCTGATACAACAGAAAAATTGCTTTGGTTTTAATTGGTTCTGTTAAACGCTGATAAACACACAGTTAAACTCAACTCCGGCCATCAATATACAATGTCCCATAAAGATGTCAGCAGATTTAATTTGATATAAAGGAGTCATCATCTCAACATATGAATTAAGTAATAGTTATTTTCAATAAGTAAAACAATTTGTATTAATAGAAAATAAGCAGCCATTTGCATCCCTGGCTATGAAAGTGGGGTGTTAGCTTTGAAGAAACAGGTGATAGGACACGATTAAGTGGCATGTGTTTTAGTAAGCAGCTGCCTAACTGCGCATCCAGCAGACATTAAGCAACATTGGCATTCACTTAAAGACATGTTTCCGGCCACCTGACCGGTGAGACCAATGCTCACGCTTCTTTTAGTCTTTTTTGTCTTGGACTTTAGCTGCTAAATACTCCACTACATTCACCAGTTAACGTTTGGTGCTGAGCAGCTTGAGCATCTTTCCTTAATAAAGCTGCCTCCTGCTGCTGGATATAGGATGGATGAGAGATGATCAAAACAATGAGCTTAAATAGACTAAAAAGGTTCTGTGGAGCTGCAGAGTTGGCTAATTCTTTATAAGTTAAGTTTCTATATGCACTGTTAAGATCAAGATAATGATTAGTACACCTTTAACAATGCCTTCTGTAGCTACTATGGAAATAAGTAATCCATTAATCAAATAAACCAACCCACACAGTCTGTCCTTGTGTGTAAGTTTCCGCTCCCTTGCAGGGCTGTTACTATAGAGTCATGCAATTAACTTTGGGGTAATTTTACATACATGTATATCAAGGATTATTGTAAATACATGTTTGCTGCGCAACAGCTGCAAAACAGAGACACTGTTTTGAAGAAGCCCACCTCTTTTTGCCCATCAGACTTAATTGAATTCCATTATTTAACTCTCACAAATATAATGTTTAAACCATACTGGGTCTATTTAACGAATGTTCCACTTCTTTTGCTTTGACCACTTAGATCATAGTGCAGCTATCATTAATTTGTTTTTCTCACCGTGCAGATGTAACTTTAGTTTTTTGTCACTCGGGCACCTAGTTTGCACCTCACAAAAAACCTTTTTTAAATAAACCACACACATCCTGTAGTTTTACAGTACAATGCATTTCCAGCTAAACATGCAGCGCCAGTACTAAATAAAACACTTGCTTACCTCCTGAAAGTGCGCGTTGACAGCCAGAGTGGATTCAGTCAGACTCTGCGTTGTTCCTCTGCTCTGCGTGGATTTATATATCTGAGCTCAGCATCAGTTACACACACACACACACACACAGAGAGAGAGAGAGAGAGAGAGATAGAGATAGATTCACATTAAGACTCCCACTCCCTCACACAAGCATGCAAACACACACCCACACACACACCCACGAACTCATGCTTCTTAACTGGAAATCCAGCATTTGTGTGTGTGCGTGTGTGTGTGTGTGTGTGTGCGTGCGTGCGTGCGTGCGTGTGTGCGTGCGTGTGTGTGTGCGTGTGTGTGTGCGTGTGTGTGTGTGTGTGTGTGCGTGTGTGTGCGTGCCGAAGCTTATATCAGCCTCGAGTGAAGAGGCAAATGTTCCCCTCTCTCTCAAAACCAACCTCTCATTCACCCCTTGAGCAAGCTATGTTTAACTTTAAATTACTGACTACACTACATTGAAATGCACACACAGTGTACACACATTTACGTTGCACTAACATGACAGTTTGTATACAAAAATGCTTGCACTTCACTAACAGGACATTACACAAGGCTTTAGCGATGGACATTGCATATCACTTCAGCTATTTTAATGAACAAGACACTGCATGTGGTTCGCTGTATGTTTACATAACTGATTATACATATATTTGCCTGTTCTGACTGATTACCTGGTTCTGGTGTTATCTTTTAACCTGATTGCCTGCGTGTTGTGTTTCTGGGAGCACGCTTGCCATTCCTCTGAGCCCTTACAACTCCCCATAGTCTGCACATTCAGGGAAAATCCTATTTTTTTCTCTTCGAGGTGCGACTATGTGTTTGGAGCCAGCGGCTCCTAAAAAGATCTAAACTGCCCGGTTGTGTTGATCCCTGCGCAGCAAAGCTGGACCGTTGCCTTTCTTTGGTAACCAAAAATGTCAGAAAACTGCATCATGGCTGTCAGCAATATACGCAATATAATAAGCAGCTGAAACTGATTAACAACCCCCTCTGCTACTTAACTGACCAGATCAACATCCCAGATGTTTAACTGATTTGATGCTATACTCTGCTTAAAAAGTGTTCCTTTAATTTTTTTGAGCAGTGTTTTATGTAAATTTGTGTAAATCTATTAAATATAAAGCAGTATTATATTGAATGATTATTACATTTAACTGTTAACAGCAATACTTGTATTTATGAAGAGAAGAATATAACAGATAGTTGACATACAAAAACCTTTTTACGAAACAAGGCTGGATGTACAGTATGTGACAATATTGTTGTGTAAATACACGATTGGGGGCTAATTTGCAAACAGCACCAATTTTCACAAGGAGGAAGGAGATTTATGATATCAGAATTATTATACACATATTTTAGACATAGTTAAAATTCAGTTTCATTATGTTTTCTGTAGAGAATGGAGATAGTGAGTCATATGTCCATGATTCCCATGTTATTCAGGATCCCAAGTTAGTCATTATGATCTTCATGACGTGCATGATGCAGCTTAAAAAAAGCTTTGTGCACAGTCAACTATTCCTGGAATTGTAATTTGGGATTCCTTGTGGTTTGAGACTTCTTATAATTAACTAATGGAAACAAATAAATCTCCACCAAGGATTCCTTAGTAAGGAAG
Source organism: Gadopsis marmoratus (assembly GCA_036023855.1). Taxonomy (NCBI): domain Eukaryota; kingdom Metazoa; phylum Chordata; class Actinopteri; order Centrarchiformes; family Percichthyidae; genus Gadopsis; species Gadopsis marmoratus. The sequence continues at coordinate 13,488 of JAVQJF010124081.1, read as the reverse complement.
TAGTTGACTGTAAGTGTTTATCAATGATAGGACTCAGTAAGTAGCCCGAGATGCCTGTAAGTGCTTCCCAACAGTGCAGCTCATTTTCTATTTAGCCGGATCAGGTTCAGAACAACAATAGTGCCTAAACATTTATCAGCCTTGATTGACGTCAGGGGTTGCTGTGTGAAACCGTGTGCCTGAAAATGAGTACACATGCCTAAAAAATGAATACGGATAAGTTTTGCGTTCCCCATGGATCTTATTACACAATTCATGCATCCATTTTCTGCTGCTTACTCAGGTCTGGGTCATCGTGACAGCAGGCTAAGCAAGATGGCCCGGACATCCTTCTCAGACATCCAGCTCCTACTAGGGGATGCCAAGCAATTCCTCCCAGCTTACGTGTCCAGATAACCTCTAAAGGGAAGCATCCAGGAGGAATCCTTATCTGATGCCTGAACCATCTCAATTGGCTCCTTTTTAAATGTGATGGAGCAACGGTTCCACTCCGAGTAATAATAATTTTGTATTTAAGTATGAGTTTTGATAATATATTCCATTTTTGTTATGGCACTTTATGTAGAGTGAATGTTGTATGCATTAAAGTGGGTATAGTCAATATTTCTATGCTAACAATGTATCAAATGACTATGACCCTCACCTTTATGGTGCTTTAAAGTGAGTTTCAGCTTGTCAGTTTCCGACCTTTACTGTTTTGGTTCACTCTCACATAGCATTGTTTTCAGCCGCAGTTAGCAACTAGCTGGTGAACATAGTGGAGCATTTAGCAGCTAAAGAGACATACTGTATATTTCCCCCACTGGGGTTGGTAGAGAGCAAATGTTAGCTAGCAAAAAAAAAAGCAGAAAAAAAACAAAGAGCTGTCCGATGGCAGGAAACACACCTGTAAATAAATGATAATGTTGCTCTGTAACTGCTGTATGTACAAATAAGTAACAAGTTCACCATATCGTATAACTACGTGTTCATGTTGCACTTTATCTATCCTTCCATCCTATATTTGTTCTAGACTTTTATTAGAAAGGCAGGTATTTTCTTTGCTTGTACACATATTTGGACTTAATTCACCATCAGCGTTTAAAAAAGTGTGCACCTTGCACATGTGGCAGGAGCAGCCACCTCAGGACTTCCACCCTGGGAAATACAATATTTCACAGTATTAGACTACACTAACCACATAAATGGCATTTTCATTCACTAATGAAAGTAAAAAAAATTTGTTTCTTGGAAACACTGTGTTTCTTGAAATTCTTTTTATTTATTTTGCTAAATTTCTCCCAGTTATCCTTCTATCTTTTTGTGGTAACCTGATTTATTTCTTGAAGGTGGCATAGCCGAATCTGACTGCGAAATCAGGCTAATGCTACATACTGCTGGACAACCGAGCAACTGTCAGACTCAGATCTGCAGCAGATATTTTGTAACCATGTGGAAAATGGACCAAACCACATGCATTGTTGGGGGGGGGAGTTCCAACGGGATGGTTGGCTAAAGATGCCTGCTCTTATGTGTTTACATTTTCATCACGTATTTTCTTTTGTATAACATTTTTTATTATAAACAGATTCTTTTCTAGACACTTAGGGGTCTCTACTAAGATGGGTTTACACCTCCCTTAACGACGCCCCAGTGAAGACGCTCTGAACACACACTCCCTCACCGACTTGCTAGAACGCCTTCTGGGATTGTAGTTCAGAACAGCTGTCCAATCAACGTGGCGATAAACATCGCTCACCAATGAGCGAGTAGTTTAAGAGCCCATACTAACAGAATGGGGACTACGTACATTTGCCATTTTTTATGCGTGTAAAGAACGCCGTTTTACTGTAACGGTGTAAAAAGCGCGTAAAAGATTCCAAAACGTAAAAAATGGCGTTTTATGTACAAGGATGTGTGCCATGCAGACAGATTGCTTTTGATCCCTTTGGCTTGCCATATCCCTGTTCATCTCTGTTGCTGTGGCAATGCTTTGGCATGAGAATTGTTTGGGCAGCATCAGAGCGTGAGGCTGAACGCAAACGCGTGTGTCACACACCGGAAGCGTGAGAGGTGGCAGCCCTGGTCCGAGTGTACGCCACAGTCTGTACATTTGGCTTTGTGTCATCTTGCCCACATGGGAAGCACATTGTTTTATTTGCTGGCATTTCAGGTTTAGTGGAAAGAAAAGCAACCACCAAGCCATTTAGGACTTTATGTGTCATGTGGGATTTGGAAGTCATGGTCTTAACTGACAGAGAACCTTTGCGAAAGCAGTGACGCATTTTCAACAAAAATAAATTAATACAATGTGCTTTATTTAAGAGATGAGACATTGTGTGGTGAGTATACAAAGTCTGTTAAAAGCTTTGGATGCGTAAGACACTTCTCTCTGTGCTGGAGAATACATTATGACACAGAACTGGATACCAACACACAGAAACCTGGATAGGAAAACCTTTATGTAAATATTTGTCATAATACGTCCGTAGTCATGAGCTTCCCACAAAAACAATAGTTCTCACAATCACCACACATTGGAAGTCATATCACCTCATGTCTGGAGAAAGAAGAGTCCAAATCTCTCCACTGGCGGGAGCAGGCGAGGTCATGCATGAGAACAGGGACTCACTGTTTTCATCTGTGTCCTGGTTTCCAAAACCAACACATCAGTCTGTGGGCATGTTATTTTCAGCGAGGCATGCTGCAGAGCATTCCTGCGTGTGAATGTTTAGAGTAGAGGACAAATCTGCGACTCATGGCTTATGCTCAATGCCAGCAATCAATGCCAATGCAGGAAGCAGTGTGTGGCTGTAATGCTGTCAAGATTGTGATTATGGATGGGCGTATAGTGAGTCCAACTTTCATGCAGGATGCTCAGAAGTTAAAAATCTGTGCGTGATGTGTCCAGTAAGGTTTATTTAGCAAACTTTTCATTTAAATGTAAGTCCACCCTCAAATTCTGCTAGAACCGCCTCTCCCAGCAGATTTTTTAAAATTGCAAAAAGTGAGTGAACAACAATTGTAGGAGGCGTGTGGGTCGGGGGACATGGGGGAGACTGACTGATATTGATTCAAGTCTTTTTTTTAACATAAATTTCATCACGTAGACAAGTCCCAACCGGTTGACTCTATGTTAGCTTTGGCCTTGCAGGTTCAGGTTCAGGTCTAATTTATCACAGTAGAAGGCGTGTTAAGCCTCGACATTTTCATACATTTGGTAAGAAATGGCAATTTTAACACCAGCATTGATGTGTTTCATCACAGTACAGTCATATAATTTAGTTTAAAGCTAAAAAACATGTTTAAGTGTTCAGTACCACTTTAAAAATAAAATATTAATTAGGAAATTGAATTTGCAAGAAATTAAATGTTACATAGGTTTGACAGATATTATTTACAGAAAGACTGATGTGCCTTTTCCACCCATTACATACCCATACATATATACCGACTGTGCAGAGAAGGAGACGGAGAAAGCGGATACCAGCAAAGGAGATACAATGAGATAAAATGACGAAGATAAGCAAATAAGATGTTTCTCTGACAGGCTGAACAGGAAATGCTTCTGCAAGATTCAAAGAATCTATCAGCATTTGTTTATGACAGCTGTTCCAGGCAGTTTGTAATTTACGAACTGTAGGAACACACTCAGTTATATTTGAATTCTAAAGCGTTAAAAAAGCTGTGTTTGTCTTAAAACATACAGTTTGTCTTAAAATGTGATTCAAACTGTGACTCAATAATCAGCAGTTTACTTACTTTATGTGGGGTCAGTTATGGCCTGAGAGGGTCATTTTGTTTGTGGGTATGTGTGTGTCCATCTTAGTAAGCGACAGAGGTGGGGGGCAAACAAAAAAACACAGATGAGCTGGATGTGGCTGTTTGAGTGCGTGCGAGTATGTGGCTTCTTGTAATTAAAGAGCCAAAGATAAACTTGTCACCTAAACTAGGTATTTCACATGCGCTCTGCCCTGTAACGCTTTTCTCTTGAACATAACATAAAACAAATCTGGACTCTCCTTCCAGTTTTTAATAATGTGTTGGACAGTTCTAATAATGCGTTGGACAGTTCTTAACCCGATTTTAGTAGTTTCAGCATCTCCTTAGATGTTTTGTTTGCTTGATGCAGCCAATAATTTGACCCTTCTGAAACTGATGAACATCGTTTCCACGACCACAGGATGTGTCTTTCCACATGGTTGTTTGAGAAATGAGAAGCTTCTCACTGCATCAGTTAGGGTTAAATAACTTGTTGCCAGCTGAAACACCATCACCCTGCAGTGATTATCCAATGGGAGGCTCTGACCTCTTTGCTTAGTTAAATCCAGGTGGCGACTTGTTTTTGGCCGGGCAGTGTATATATAATGATAATCAAATAAAAGAACATCAATAAATCTTAATATTAAACTGTTCAAATCTAATGAAATCTAAGCAAGAATGGAGCAGAGTCTTACTGTCGGGAGCAGAGGGGCTGTCGAGTCTGACCTCCATAGGAACATCCAGCCGGTTCTTCACCATGAGGGCCGAGCGGACAGTGATGACCTTCCTGGCGCTGCCCTCCATTGTGATGGAGAAGACCACTCTGACTGGAGGAAGGGCCGAGAACTGAGGGGCCGAAGACCACAAACAAGTCAGGTTACATCAGGTTACATCCAGTCACAAACAGGAAGTGGTGTCTCTCCCTTCTGTAAACTGAAATGTCGTCGTGTTTTGTCAAATGTTGCATTTTGTCAGTTGTCTTTTTGTCAAATGTTGCGTTTCATCAAATGTTGTGTTTTGACCCTCAGGAAACTGTAATTTTGAGTCTTTTATCATGTTTACTTGAAAACTCTTTAGAGTTTTGGTTGAACAAAACAAACACTTTCTGAACAATTGTGACTGGAATTTTTTTTTTAATAATCTGATGTTTCTTGGAGCATGTGAATAACGGAAGAATTGCTCAAATTAATCCAGATTAATCGATATTGAAAATGCTCCTTAAATCTGTGTCTTTTCTGGCATTTAATTTGAAACATCTGCAGGACATGTTAAGTTTCTCTGACAGGAACTCTAAAAAGTGTAGAAGCAGCAGCAGGAACTGATTAGTGACTCTGAATTTATGCTAAACTATTATAATTATATATCATTGCACCTCACCTCAGTGTATATTATACCCAGCCTCCACATGTGCAGGAGGCAAGAAAAGCAAAGTTGTTTTGCCATTTTTAATCCATCCCACTATTTAGTTTCCAGGTGAGTATTACAGCAGCTACTGTGGCTACAGACTCGGCACTACATGCTGACTCTCACTGACTCCTCAATGCTTTAGAAACGAGACTTACGTAAACATGTGGGTGGATGATGTTGGTTCTGCTAATAGGGCTGCCAACCTGTGGAGGAGTAGAGAAGAAGAAGGTCAAACTGTAGGCCAATTTGTTGTAAACATGATGAGCATGAGTTTTTGACTTTTGCTCACAGTGTTGGAGGAGTTATTTCTGTCCGGGGCTGCGTAACGGAAGAAAACACCGACTTTGTCCACAGACACCGGCTTGACCTGCTCCCATCCACACACCCGAACCAGCAGCTGGTGTAGCTTCAGCTCATGAGTGTGTCTGCAGAGGAAGAGGCAGCAAGAGATCAGTGGTACAGATCATGTTCCATCATTTATACTAGAGCTTTATAGCCAAGAACTGACGAACGCATCACTGACGTTCATGTTCAATGATAAACTCCAGTGCACTCGATGCAACACGTGCTGTCGTGTTGATGTGCAGTACAGGTGTCACCAGGTAACATGAACACAGAGATACAGCGGATTTCAGCTTTACTCATACATACATAGATATATTTCTTACAACCTGGGATTCATTTTCAGCGTTTGGTCACCGCTCCTGTTGGTTTTAATAACGATTTTGTTAACAGCTTAATTGTAGAATTGATGCTACTAGCAAAGAGTTAAATTCAATTCACATTTTATTTATATAGCACCATATCATAAAGTTATCTCAGGGCACTTTTTCCATATAGAGCAGGTCTAGACCGACTCTATTCACAAAGACCAACAATTCCACCATCAGCAGCACTAGCAGACAGTGGCAAGGAAACACTGCCTTTAACAGGCAGAAAACCTGACCAGAACCAGAACCAGAACCAGGCTCTGGGTGGGCGTCATCTGCTTTGACTGGTTGGGGCCGAGTTGTCTTGTCCTACTTGTACTACTAAGCTGAGTGTAAATTGAGTGCTGGCACTTCTCAGAACAAAGAAGGAAAAGTACAGACAAATAAAAGACAAATGTGTCGGGATGGAGAAACCTTACATGATGAAGATTCAGTGTGCAGATTCCTCATTCATATCATCTTATGAGCAAAGCAGACAGCCTGTCTATTCATAACAACCGTTCCAATTATTGCAGAGTTAAATGTTCTCAATCCAGTAAGAACGATGGCCAAAGCAGTAAGAGAAATAACTAGGTGCTGCAGCCTGTGAATGGGAATCAGAAGTGTACCTGTGGCGGAGTTTCTCGCGGGCTTCAAACTCAAAAGGGATCTCCTCCCCAGGCAGCACCTCTCTCCACTGGCTGATGTTGTGAGTGTCATCAGTTCCTGGACCATGAACATCTGAGATAGAGTCTGCACTGCTGCTGTGAGACAGCGCCACCCTGTGGGGAAGATGTGAATAGTTAAAACTGTCTTCATCTATCTTCCTTTATCATCATAGCCACTGTGAAGAAGAAGAGAGCTTCTTTTTTCAAAATGTTTATTGCATAACATAACTGGCCTTCCCAGGGTCTCATGCTGCCAGCCAGTGTTCCCTTTGAGCACTAGATGGAGGTAAACTGTTCCAAAATGCAACTGGCTTCTTGATTGGCCCAAGTCGAGCACCTACATTTTGGATGCTGGTATACTCCAGTTGTTGTGGTACATGCAGGTGGTTACCGTTCCTACCTTGTGGGGGTCGTAGTCAGAGTGGCAAACCACATGGTGCATCCTGTGTGGTTGCGCAGAGCGTATGGCACGAATGGCTGCCTCCTCTTGGACAGCTTGACATCTGCTGGAAACAGAAATGAACCCCAATCAGAGAGAAGACGAGTGCCGTTTACATTATTCAGTACAAATTCAGTAGCGTTTGTTTAACAGTCATGCACTTGCTTTCTTCTTGGGCTGAGACCTAAAAAGCAGCCAAGGCACAGGAGCCTTGAAATTCTGTATTTTAAAGGAGCACTCCACCACTTTTACACGAAAAGATCTACTTCTAGTCACAGGGCCAGCAAGCTGCTTAGTATCTCTGTGGCTCTGAAGACTATGATACAATAATATATGTTATTCATTATTTATCTCAGCTCAGATTATAAACAGAAAGCCTACATCATGGGGGGGTGAAAAGATGCTTTTAGGTGCATTAGAGAGAGTTTCGGGAACTTACTGTATATTAGAGACTAAGTCATGATATCACCGTTAACCTTTTTTGTTTCCCCAACTTCATAGAAATCCCTGGAGTACCCCTTTAAAACAGGCAACATATTTAGAAATTAAATGGAATTTTTGTAAATGTGCAATTATACCGGTTTAACAGTTATAATTGACTTGGCCTTGTCTATTGTTCTACACGTGAACATCCAGTGTGTACAGATCAATATGTGGAATCACACCAACATAAACAGCAAACATGATTTTCCTAGAGGTCACTGAAAGCAGCATTCTGCCCTATACTTACCATCACACAGTATTATTACGGTGCATATTTTATTCCACAGTAAATTATCTTATTGGACAAAAATAACATTTCCACACAAATACGTCTGCCTGCCGTTATTAAATTAACTGTGTGGCCAACTTCCCATAGAGCACAGATAGACAGTTTAACCTCTGTGTCCAGTAGTTTTCTATGTCCCATGGACCAGACTAACCCTTCGCTTTAGATTTAGGCAAACCTTGAATTCTTTCAAATGTATTCATATACTCAAAGCATAAAAACTACTGGACACAAAGAAACTGGCCAAACAAGTCTGACAGACGACAATCAAATGTTCGAAAGCACACGACTCCACTATGACAATGAGCAACACTACAAAGCACACAGAAGACTGATGTGTCTAATGTCAAGGGGATTATCTTAAAGGATTCATGCAGCGGGAAGCTAACGGCGAACAAGTCATGCTGTTCAGGCAAAATACAAAACAAAACTTAAAGAGGAGGGAAGACAGGACAGGCTTTAATCATAGCAAAACCTAGTAAGACTGACTTTAAATCCTGTAGTCAGGTAAATCTCTACTCAAACCAGCAACACCACATATGTATACAGTCAAGCATCATTCAGCTGTGCAGCAGGTTCGACTGAAGCGCAGCCAAAAGCAGCAGCCAGGATTCTGTCTTCGTGTGGGGGCCCAGCTGAGATGGTGGAGCTAGTTCTTAACTTTAAAACAGTTACTTGTGCAACACTATGACCCAGTTCCACAAAACCTTTGGGGGAGAAATGTGCTTCAGCTACTTAAGTATGAAATCCTAAGAGTATAAAATAGTTTCCATTGTCATTTTTGAATCTTTATAATGGAATTTATAATGTTTACCTTTGTCTTGGTCTGCTGATTTAAAGTAGCTATGTGGAGTTTACAGCCAGTGTTTAACAAATGTGCTTCCTCATAAAACATAAGCTAAAGTATTTTAATTCCAGGAAGTCTACATCCATGTTAATGAGTGTGTGGTGTTCTTCTTCGTGTCTTTGTTGGCATGTTTCAGATTATCTCAGCATGCTACTGCCCCCGGAAGATCAGTGGAATAGTGTCACACCATTGGTCGGACTGTGATAAACACTCATAAAAAAAGCTCTAAAACTCCCAAAGGTTACAAATTTAAATGTTTCATAGGAGACTTAAAGTGGCAATAAACAACTTTCCACACCCCTAGCATTTCCAAGTGCTGTTATTATGGGCACTGCCGTCAGTTTCCCTCAGAGCCTAGATAATGCCAACATCACAGGACACACTGCATTTGTAGAAACGATCAACACCACTTCTCACATAAAAGAGAAGACAAAGAATGTTCACAGAAGCGGTAAAGTGACATTACTATAATTTAATATTGAGCAATAAGATACAGTGAGTGTTGAGTCACACAAACAAGTACATAACTATTAGTGGTGAACGGATCGCAGTTGATCCATACAGATCCCCCCCCACGGGTCGGCACGCACAACCGTGGATTAATTGCAAAGGTCAACCATCATAGTGTGACATACAGTTTTACTGCCGCTGTTACCTACCTTTTAAATAGCCATTCCCTAAATCTCAATGCAGGGAAAAGATACAAGACAGATGTGTGCTGTGTTTTATTTAAGTGCTGACGGTTGATTTGATTATTTAAAACAGCTGTTCTGTTTTCACCTGAACAGGGCCTGTTGAATGCCAACGAAGCAGAGGGAAAAAGGCACATTGAGTGATAGTCATTTCTGGCAGAGGAGCAGAACAGTTATTTGTCTCACTTAATTTTTTTTTTATATCCGAAAAATGATCTGTGATCCGTGACCCGATTCCAACCGTGACTTTGTGATCCACTGCATGACTAATAACTACAACAACGGTTGGCGTCTAGTGCTTGCGCATGGTGGAAATCATTGGGTGCCTGTAATATAAAGAGCAATGTTACGGTCTAGACCTGCTCTATAGTGCCTTGAGATAACATGTTATGATTTGGCACTGAATAAATAAAAGTGAATTGAATTGGTTCATTTTCTGGCTGCTAGTGGTAGCTACCCCTGGCTGCCTGGGTGGTCCAAAGCAAGAAATAACCTAAGAATCCCAATTTGAACTAGAAATCCCAATCTTAGTGCTTTGACAGAGGCAGATAGTCTGTTTGGAAGTCTCTGAATTCAGGCAGCTCTGTCCATCGAGTGAATACCAGTCCGAGGTTTGCTCTTTTTTAATCACTCTTCCTCTTCACAGTTACTACAGTTGTTCCACTGTCCATCATTTCCACTAGCTGGGGATAGCTAGGAAAATAAAAGCCCTATTGCTCTTCTGTTCTAGTTGCACAATACAATGGTTGACCTGCTTCCTTTGTGCTGTAAATCCAGCCTTCTTTATCCCCAGCAGGTCGTACCCATGGCAGACAGAGTTGTGACAAAGTCGAGGCTTATAGGAAACCAGTCTAAACACCAGTGGTGTCATTATTTTATAGCCATTACACTGCGCAATCAACATTTACTTCCTAATGAATAAGTTAAAGCAAAAAAGTTGTCTATTGTCACTTTAATTTATTGGTTTTAGATTGGTTTGGGATTTCTGGCATAACTGCTGTAGCACTTTGACAGGTGACCAGTAAAAAGCATAAACGAACACATGAAGTGGTATTTATAAAAACAGAAGCTGCTCCAATATATGACGATAAGGTGAAGATATAAAATAAGGTGAGAGACGCAATCTAGTAATAAAAGATTACTGGTTCAGGTTGTTTGCAAATTTCAGATTTTACACACTGATCTGTAAAATGTCATCTATAAACTAAATTTAATTAATAATCCACTTTCTAATTTTATTTTCATGTGTTCATGTGTATTTTAGTTGTGAAGCACTTTGTTTCAATGTTAGCATAATAAACAACATTATATTTAATGATGTTTGTCGTTGACGATGACAAATTATGTCATCTGTCAAATTATCAAGAGCCGCAATCAAAGGAGCATCCGATATAAGACAAGTTTAGCATTTATTGACCCAAGAGAGGAAATTCAGGAATATTCCTGCCCATTCTACTGTTTTACGCAGCTTAATGTGTTCACTCAAGAGGCTCAAAATATATATTTTTAGAAATCAATAATAGAGTTGACAAGGAAACAAGGGAGAGAACGACACACAACAAAGGCTTAACGTTCATGGGACGTTTCAGTTCATGGTAATTTATACTGTGATCATTTTGAACAGTGTGCAGGAAACAACTGATCTGTACTACAGTACAAAACTAAACTGCCTCACAACACCGCAAGATGTCTAAGCACCCATGGAGACAATTCATGATGCCTGAATGAGAGCTTTGCTACCGAGTGTGCTGTCTGGGCGACTAAACGCTGAACTGTACCTCTGGAGCGAATCTGCTGCTCGAAGCAGGTCAAGCTGGCTGTGCTCCTAGTTCTAAGGTGAGCAAGAGGGGCACCTGACAGCAGAAAGAGACAGTTACTACAGAGACACATGCAGAGGGAACACACAAGACGGTTGGTTAGAGGTTCATCATCCTCATTCTGTACTCTGTGTTGGCAATCAGCACTTCTCTGCAAAACAATACTTTGTGAATAGTGCAGTTCATGCTTCACTTCAGGTAAGTTTCCCTCTATTAGTCCACTCATCTCCTATTCAACTGAGGGACCTGGCTGATGAGTGGCAGGCTATGTGGTTCATTTGAATGACTGATGCTACTTTAATAACTAGTTTAACTATTAACTAGTTTAATTAGCTAATAAAAAAAAAAAAGTATAAAATTCTGGAGTCAGAATAAAGCCACTCATCAGCCCAGTTTCTCACAAGACGAACAACAAAAGTGCTAAACCTGCCACTTTAAGGATAACTGCTAGTTTTCAGTCTTATTCTGATTGTCAACAAATCCCACAAACATAACAACACACACACACACACACACAACTTAAACACACACTTCTACAGTGCTTCACAAACACACACACATATATATGTGTTATCTGATATGTTCTTAATGGTACATTTTTCTTTTTCCATTATTATTTTATTGTCTGCCTGAATTGAATTGCGTGTTCATGGTAATGAAGGAACATGTCAGCCGGTGCAATAGTTGGCTCACTGACGTGTTTTAATAGTTTTTTATGGCTCAGAGGAAGCAGAGATATCAGGCTACAGAGAATACACTCACTGCTAGTTTGAGGCTAAACATGAGATTTGTTGAAAAGAAGTGAAAATCACCAGACTTATAATTTACAGGCAACAGTGTCTTTAAGTGTCCTTTGAGCTGGTAAATAAATTACTGACCACATATCACATCATACTTAATGTGATAAGAAAAAGTGAAAAAAGTTAAATAAAAATGAAATCTACTAAAGCATAAGAGACTTTGAAAGCTTATATATCTGAAAGTCACCTGGTTATTCTGCTACCTTTTCATTTATTTAGATTTTTATCTAAATATGTTATCCATGATCAGTTTTAAAGAACATATTCTCTACCCAGTGATCTGTTTATGGTATGTGTGTAGCAGGAACTCACTCTGTCCAAAGCTGGGCGGGTCAACGGAAGAGCCCATCCAGGGCAGGGCGGGTGGAGACTGGGGGGTCTGTTCGTCCTTGTTACAGTAGTCGGCTATCCAGGCGCTCTTGGTGGTGTTGTATTGTTCTGGGAGGAGCATATAAAGACATGTTCAACATTTTGGCTTGTGGTACAAGTTGGTGCACGTTTGTTTTTTTGTTTCAGCCTTTCCTCACCCAACAGGACAGATGTGATGTTGACGTCCAGTCGCTGCTTGGCTCGAATCCCCATCTTCAGACGTGGAGGATGGAGACGGCCGGCGGCCTGCTGCTGCCAGGACAGAAAGCAGGGCCAGGGCTCGATGAAGGGCTCCCAGCCTGAGACCACCCCCCACACAGACAAATGAAAGAGAAATCAGCCATCACTGGTCCTAACCATTACAACCATGTGACTTTAAACTGAGATAATCAATCCGTAGATAACATCATCACCACATCATTTTGTTCTGCACTTTGCTGTAGAACAGCTTGATAAATATCACAATAATATTCATTGTTTTTATTCATACTTTTAACAAGGTGCTGATCAAAACTCTGTGAGTGACTCTTCATCAAATAAATAGAAATACAGTTTCAGGTTTTGTTAGATCTGAATAAACACGGAGCTGAATACCCTTCATGGTCAAAAAGATGTTTTTCAAATGATTGACAATATGTCCTTTAAACATTAAATAAAGGTTGTAATGCTGAAAGTAAATGTTATTACCTGACAGCTCTCTGTTGTAGTAGTCTCCAGACAGGGTGAAGCTGGTTTTGCCTTCCTGGGTGGAACCGATGCGCTGCAGCAAGTAAAGTCCTGCAGTAACAAACATCACAGCCAGTCTGAGATGCAACATTTTCAGGCTCAACTTCCTGCATGTGCAGTAATTAATTTAGTCAATTATTTCATTTATTTATTTGAAGGGCTGCCAGTTGTGTATGTAGTGAGGCCACTAGTTCCTAAAAACACTATAGTCCTTAATGTCTGGCATCAGATTATTTATTTCACTGACATACAAGAAGTGATTTCAGTTTATTAAAGATTAACTTTTGGCAATGTGCCTTTATTTGAAAGAGTAGAGATTCACAAAGTGACACGGTTATATGCTATGTATGTGAACCACCGGGCCACAGGACTATATGCAATTCAATTCAATTTTATTTATATAGCGTGTGGTGGACCAGGAGGCAGACCCGACTCCAACTCCGTTGCCTGGCAACCACAAAGAGCTCGTTTGGGACAAGTGGTGTCAGGTGTGTACTTCCCGGTGGAGTGTCTGCATCCCATTG
>JAVQJF010124075.1:0-62830 GCA_036023855.1 Gadopsis marmoratus | reverse complement strand
CCCCCCCCCCCCCCCCCCCCCCCCCCCCCCCCCCCCCCCCCCGACACCTACATGCGGCACCCCACCGACCAACCTGCAACACTGGGATCCTGCATGAGGCCTCCGAGGCTTGTGAAGTGAGTGTTTTTTTGTCTGTACTAGTTGACATGAGGAGACTGCTGCTGATGCTGCTGATGCTGCTGTTCTAGGCAGGAAGGTGTTCAGAAAGCGCGCGCCTCGTTTTGGAGTTTGTTCATAGGTTTGCAGAGAGCAGAGGGCGCGAGGTTTTACAGGGATCGTTACTGCAGCTGGATGCGCATGGCCCCCCCAGGGAGTCTGTCAGACAGAGCAAGGTGGATCTTTCTATCGTCAGCGAGTCCTTACTGACCAGAAACCCACCGCAAAAATTACTCATTTACATTTGATATGTTGTCAATACTGCATTTAAAATTAAATTCTGCAGGATACTGAGATAAAAACAGCCTTAGCCTATGAAAGTCGTGTATATCCCGAGACTCAATAGTGATTTATTAATACCCTCTGCACAATATGCTCTTTATATTGCTTTGATTTCATAAGTAGTGACTTTGCAATGACTTTAAGGATTCTGTGATTATTATTTGCTATCGCCTCATTACTGAGTGGATAAAATTCGAAGGGCTAAACTGTTTTTATTTCCCGCGGTGGTTGCTGAATTGTTGCTGTAAAACGTCTACTTTGCTGTCTTTCAAAGTTGTATTTTACAACTAATCTTATAGTGGTTCCGTTTCATATTAAATTCGTTTTGCTGGTAATACTGGGAATCTTGTGGATAAAGAAGTTTTAAAAGTTGAGCATGAATGAACTATTTTTGCCAGGCCTTTTGAAAAGATGGAAACAATAATGTGCAGCCTCTGTTTATAATTTATAGGACAACATCGTTTGCATTTGGTCCGAATTCATCTTTATAAATTTTTTCCTAATAAAGTGCGGTCAAAAAGCTCAGTGATCAAACGTTTGAAAGTGAAACAAAATGATCAAACGAACTTTTAAAATGATTTTGTTCCCTCAAACGGATTGAAATACCCTCGAAACTGTAGCTGTAAAAACTTTTCATTATATTCTGTATGCTGTATATTTATTATTTATGTACTTAGAATTCTGCTTACAATTATTAAAACAAGCAGAAGAAAGAAAAGCGTCTTGGCCTTTAAAATATTGTCTTAACGAGATTTTCGATGCTTTGGAAAATCCTACGTCATTTTAAACATTAAAACCTATTTATTTTAACGAATGAAATACAGAAAATGAAGAATGTAGTGCTGCGTGTATGGTGTATTTTTTTATTAATTGTGAATTTGCATGCCTCAACAGGCCTCAGAAAGTTGCCTACAAGTCTAAGGAAGTCAACTTATAATTTCACTGCATAATTTTGAAGATGTTAGTTTGTATAAATACTGTCTGTGGTTAATTGATTATATTGTGACATCCTCCTTGTTTGCCTGCAGGTCTCTCTCTTGTTCCTCAGCTGGAGAACAACCTAGAGAATTGCCCTAATGTTTCTCTAAATTAAGCAGATTGTATCTAATTTTCAGATACCTGCCTTTAAAAAGTTTCAATTTCAAATATCTTTATATTGTTTGTATTTATAATCAATTATCTTTTTGTTTCTGCCTATTTGGATTGTGGATGTTCGGTGAAGACAATTTGACTGAGGTTAAACTGAGACCGTGGAGGTCAAAGTCCTTCAGTTTAACTACAGAGCCTGTAATACTGATATGAGCACTGATTTAAATATAGTTTATATCACTGATAAGCTTGACGCTTCTTCCTCTGACACTCTAGTTTAAACTTACATGCTTCAATATGAGATTTTGACAATCAAAGTGGTGTTTTGCACATATTTGTGATCTTTGGATGAATGAAGTTGTTGTTTTTTTTATCACTGAAGACTTTTCAAAAAGTATTACAGCTTTGACACATTAGATGTCACATCTTGGTGATCAATATCTCAGAGCTAAAAAGCAAAGAACAACTAATTTCAAAGCTCAGATTCTTCTCTTTTTTAAGATATGTAGCAAAATTGTTTTACAGGAAATTAAAGGACTCGTAGATAGTCCACCTGTCACCCAAATGTAAACCTGTCAATTCATATGTACTGATAAAAAAAAACGCAAAAGAGTGAGAGAAAACAGAAATCTCTCATTTTGCGTAGATTTGCAGACAATTCCTGTGTCATGTGTGAAACTGTCATGGGTCTCGGGCGAAGCTGTAACTTGTTAGAAAATAGAGCTCACATGGTTGCACCAGTCGCTGTTCTAACCTGCCATGTGACTGCAGTAATGGGCCTCTCCATGGCTGCACAGACCGCTGGATCACAAGAGCCCACTTCCTGTGGCTCCTAAGAGGGAGTGGGGAGAGGATGGGAGGACAAGGTCTCATGATTGTGGGGGGGTCAAAGATCATGATCAACAGGGGGGTCAAAGAGTCAGCCTTCAGGTGCACACTTAGTCATGGGCAGCCATCTTTCATGTGCGACCGGGATGAAATTGAGTTATGGGATGAGTTCATGGTTTATTTCTGGAGAACATGTTTTCAGATAAAAGATGAGGCAATCAGGTGGTGGAAGGACAAGGAAAGCAGGAGAGGAAAGAAAGAGAGAGCGAACGCCCTTTTGCTTTGGCCTTAATACTTAAACAACTCCCTGGGGAAATTCCTGAAATCTGATGATGGATGGAGAGAAAAGGCCAGAGAGAGGGAGGGAGAGAGAGAGAGAGAGAGAGAGAGAGAGAGAGAAACAGAGAGATGCAGATATAGTGTGACAGAGGGATGCAGATAAGGGAAGCATGCACAGTGGTCAAACATTCACATGCTGGGTCACATTCTGTATTAAACTGATGTATAATTGGTGGAAAGCATTCATTCCCATGTCAATGGTCACATTGGGCCCGAAATGAATGGCGTCATTTGTTCTGAATGATGACGAACTCGACAAAAGGATCTGAAATTATATGTCAGAAATGGCGAGGTGGCGCAGATACATGTTTTCTTCTTTCTAAGCTTCAGATTTCATCCCCAATAAAAACCTGTGTTGGGTGGAAAATGCCTGTTTCATCAGTAGAGACAAGATCTTTCATTTCCTTTGCGTTTGCTCAATCTATGAAACATACCATACTTAATTTGCGAATACCATTTCCTCTCGATGTGTGTGCATGAACTAGTTGAGGTCAGTGCTTTTGCTTGGGGAATTCCAGGTCTGAAGTTAAACTATCAATAAAACTGAGCCTCATGTGACTCAAATGTTTTGACTCAGACATTCACACTGTAGGTCTCAATGAGAACTTCTCCTCCAGCTGATGTCTGAGATCCAGCGCAGTAATTTCACAAGACATCCTCCGAAAGGGAGACCACATTTCTACCACTTCAGGGGGTCTTCGTGATAACTGAGGATCGCACAGTAACTTCCTGTGACTCTGTAACATGCGGGCTGGATCTCATCTGAGGTATTCACACGTGGATTGAAAAACAAGGGTCCTGTTGAATTTTATGATTTGGACTTGTAGAAGGTTAGGGAGTGGCTCAAAAATCGTACTTTTATTGTGAAATGACGCTGGGAAGAAACTTGTGAATTGATCACACCAAGAGCTGCAGGTGTTTTCGTGGGTTTATCCATCATGTGGACTTTGTAAGTGTTGATGATGCAGTGACGCGCCATCCATGGGGATGAATAAAAAATGATTCTGCTATCTGACCTCTGCCACTTCTTTTTTTCTGCCCATTTTCACCCAGTAAATTAGTGCAGCTGCACCACACTTAAATGGGTCCCCCTCTTTTTTCTCTGGGAGTGTATGTGACCGACCATGAATCCTCTCTTTGTGCTCCGTCTGCAGAGTTTCCCCCCTCTATAGTTTCTTGCTTTCTTCGTCTCTTTTATTTGGGAGAGAGGGGCTTCGGTTGCGATGGTGGCAGCACTGGTGAGGTGGTGGTGGTGGTAGCGATGGTGGTGGCGGCAGCAGGGAAGGGGGGGGGCGAGTAACTTGTTGGACCACATTCCTGTGCAGCTGTGGAGGCTGGTGCAGAGTGGGGGGCGGAGGGCAGAGCAGGATCATCATTGCATTGCAGGGCATCATGAATGGCCTATTGTTCGGTGGTTTGCTGTGTCCGCATCTCTTTGCTACAACTTCGGCCTAGGAGAGAAACGGAGGAAGAGAAAACGAACAACAGCGAGACAGACACAGACATTTAGAAATGATTTGTTAGGCTGATGTAAAAGAGACATGAGAATCACATGCAGGGAAAATAAACCAAGAGAGAAAGCCGGAGAGAAAAGTCAGAGACAGACCTATTGGACCCTCTGAGTCAGATGCAGGAGGATGTTGAAACTCTTGAGTGTGATGGTGATGATGAAGATGGGGATGATGGTGACATGGACAATGGTTGCATTCATATTGTGACTCGATGACAGTTTTGCCCCTCAGTCATTCGTGCCAGCACGCTGTTTAGTCATGCATTTATGTCGGCTGTGAGCTACACTTAAAATTCTTCCCTGCAGTGGTGCAAAGATTTAAATGTTTCCTCACTTAATTGTAAGAACACGTGAGTCCACTGGTATTGTTTTTCTGTCAGACTCAATGTACAAATGTGATATTTTTACATATT
This sequence comes from Gadopsis marmoratus, assembly GCA_036023855.1. NCBI lineage: Eukaryota > Metazoa > Chordata > Actinopteri > Centrarchiformes > Percichthyidae > Gadopsis > Gadopsis marmoratus. The sequence goes on along the minus strand of JAVQJF010124075.1, from coordinate 58,213 downwards.
TAACCGTACAGGCCTTAAATGTTGCTGTTATACTTGTGGAAACATGATTATTGTACATTTTCAATGTTAAAATAAAGTAAACAAAAGTAAAGTAAAGCACTCCCAGGTCTTCAATCAGCATCCAACTGAGCAAGAGTGTATAATTCTGCATTATGAGAGGCTGTAGACCACTTCATTTAATACCTGTAACATAACACAAGGGCTGCAACTAATGATTATTTTCATTGTCAATTAATCTGCTGATTATTTTTTAGATTAATCGTTTAGTCTATCGATTGTCAGAAAATAGTGAAAAAAATGCCTATTATGATGTCATCAAATGACTCGTATTGTTCGACTGACAGTCAAATAAATAGATATCGTGAATAGATAAGATCAGATATTAAGTTTATAATGATACATGACAAAGAAAAGCAGCAAATCCACTCATTTGAGAAGCTGGAACCAGAGAGTGTTTAGCATTATTTTCACAATTTCTTGAAAAATGACTGAAACGATTAATTGATTATCGAAATACTGGTTGATTCTTTTTCTGTGATTAACTTATTGATTAACTGCCTGCATCACTCACTCGTGTCTATTTATTCTAATTGTGAAGTCACAGTATGTGTTCAATGAGGTTGGCGTGAACTGTTGTGTATGAATGTTTGTGTTTTACTTTGTCGGACTCTGGATTTTTAAAAAGCATCTTAAAACTGATTTCTTTTCTTTGGCTTTTATTTGATTTAATAATTTTTATTTTGTTCTCCTTGTTTTTGTCCTTCTTTGCTTCTTTTAATCTATCGTTCCCTCTTCCTTCCTCCTATAAAGCACTTTGTAACTTCACAGGCAATCTGCCAAAAAGTATTATTAAATGCACCTCTGTTATTAAAGAATTTACATTTCACCTGTCAACCACTGCATGCTCTCCTCAGAGTTTAAGACAACTGAAAAAAATGGAAGTAACTCAGATGAGAACAGATCTGCTGTGGTATTGTATTTGTCTGATATGAATCGACACCACAAATAAAGTGATATTCTTTGTGAAAACAAAACCATCTGTGTCTTGATTTTTGGAAACAACTCAAACATGAATTTTTATGAGAATGTTTTACGGGGCAGAGAGGGAGAGACAAAAAGAGACGGAGAGAAAGTAGCGCAGACTTTCCAATCATGAGTTCTTCGTCAGAACATTTAATTAGTCTGTGTGAATGAAGGAGAAAGAAGGGAGAGAGCCTGAGGGGTCTGAGGAAAAGATGTCCACATGAAAGAGGCTGTTGTTGTCCGAGCCGAGGGAGAGATAAAAGGCAACAAGACAGAAAGATGGATGGGATATTTGGGAGTAGAGAGGGAAATATGTGGTGATTTATGACATTCCTTGTGTCTGTCATTTTGATATCTTTTATTTATTTGTTGTGTTTCTGTGAGTGAATATGAGCAGCCTAGTTATTCTGTTATGGGACAATAGCACATGACTGTATGTCAGGCAGCTTGTAAAGGGCAGAACGGTTTCCAGAAACTGCATGAACATACATTCAGACTGACAGACAGGCAGAGAGGAGCACAGACAGCTGTTCAGGCTCACAAACACTCAGAGCAGACAGACAGGCTGGTGAGCATGCAGACAGACGGACAGGTGGAAGGCACGCAATAATCCGAGTCCAAGTCAGTGTAATGCATTCGACTGTGTGGGCTGCTCGTGTAGGTCACATCACACATACGAAATTCAAAGCTCTCCATTTGTGCAACAAGCAAGCTGAAATTGAATTCCCGAATTTGTATGTGGGCTCCTGTTGAGCCCTCACTCAATATTCAGATGATGCCCACATCCAGCACAACCTAGTATTGTAAAGTAAAATTTAGTCTGGTTCCAAGCCAATAAAAAGCAGAACCAGTAAACAAACACACCGTAAGATGATTCTGCCCATGCACCTGCATTATTCTTTAGTCTCTGTACCTGTATAATGGTCAAACCTGAAAGCTCTCAATTTGAAATGTTTGGTATTTGGAGGCTTTTAAAACAAAAGAGTAGAAAGTGTGATGAGGGAGTATGACATGCAAGATCCACCGCCAGAATCAAACCGGGGACGTTGCTGTTACATGGTATGTGTCTGAACCACTGATCCACCAGAATGCCCAAAATGTTATAAACTGTCTTTCAGCAAAATAGAAAGGAAAATGTGAAGAAAACCTGCCCTAATGTCAAATTGGTATGTGCAAACAACACATACCAAAACTCAAATCACATTCAACATTCACTCTCATTAATACACGTGCAAAGTCATAATTCAAATTCAAAGGTCAGATACAAATTGCAGTGGTTCATTTGACTAAATCGGGGCTGGATTAACACGCCATGTGGTCAAAAATAAGGTGCTGTTCCGCAAACAGCCTGCTAACTGGTCCCTGATTTGCTGTGTGGTAATTTGATTAAACACATTACTGTAACATGTAAGTAGAAAACTGAAATGATGAAAGCCTTGATTAGATAATAAAACAGGGCCTCACCGCTAAGAAGTCGTTTTATCAAACCTTTATAATGTCAATTGATATTGTGTTTCAGAGTCACATATTCCAAACACTATGAATCTGGAGCTTTTTGACCCCTTCAGAATGCAGCCTTGCACTAAATTACATTAGAATATGTATCATTAATCATTTGTAAGTATTTTCAGGGCATGTTTGACTTAATGTGATAGCAAACAACTGGAGAAATGACAGGAAATGAGGGGAGACAGAGAAGGGTTGATACTCAAATCAAGGGCTGTTGTAATTACAAGCTCAGTCACCTTAGTTACCTAGATCAGCAGGACATCAATATTTTATTTAAATAAAAAGTCAAGCAAATAGTGTAGCTTTTGAAACGTGTCCGATTACGCTGATGACAGCCGGTAACAGTACTGCAAGATAGAAGAAGCAGCAGACAGACAGACAGAAGTATCCAGACGACGTTTGCCCTGTGGTGCTTCCCAGCCTGGTTGAGTCAGGCCTCCTCTGCTGAGCCGAGCTGTGGTGAGCAGCACAACAATGCTCCTCTGTCCCCCCAGCGAGCTGCTTCACAGCTCCACAACACACAACAGCTCATTATGGAACCAAAGATCCTCCCGGCGGCCACAACTCCTGGTGCCTAAATACTGTCCCCTGCTGAGCACACACACACTGCCATGGGCTCTGGTCGCGCAGCCCGAGGCCACAAACAGCCAGTGAAGCCAGAGAGGGCACGCAGATATACAGGGTGTCACACACATGAAAGCACATGCACGCACTCACACACTACCTTATTAGGCCCGGTCCTAGTCAGCCATTAGCGACTCTAACAGAGGTCACACAGGTCGCCCAGCTGCTCGCCCTCATGCAAGCTGATGACAGAGGGGTGTGACGGTCCGGTTAATTAACCAGCATCTGAAAACCGCTGGGTAGAGGAGGATGGGATGACAGCAGGAGGAGAGGTAGATTGCACGGAGAGGGGAAATGGCTTGTTAGAGTGGACAGGACATCTGACCACATCAAAGATCGATTGATTAGATTACAGGAGAGGAAGATGATGGAGGGAGATTCTCTCTGACTGTTTATCTGTCATGCAAAGTGATTAGAGCCAAGAAGTTGTCACCTTGTTCGGTCTTGTTAGGATTTTAAAGATGTCAGAGGGCAAAAAAGAGCAGCAAGGGACGGGGGGGCCGGACATCGCCTTAATTATCAATCATGTTAATGAGGAACAGGGGCTGCGAGGTTAGGACTGTCACCTCACAGCGCCTGGGTTTGAGTCTCAGATCTGGACCTGGTTCCTGTGTGCTGTGCTCCTAAATATTTCAACTGGATTGATTTCTCCAAAGTGGATTTAAATATGAGTTCTGTGTCAACAAATTAGTATTTGATGAAAAGGGTTTCATTCGGGTTTATATCTCAAAGTAGTGGTTCCCAATTTTTATTGGCAATGTCTGCTTGCGAGCCTTTTTTACTGGCTGCAAACCTCTATGTGAGTTTACTTTCTAAACCTCTAAAATTGTTTGTTGAGTAACTGTTACTAACTCTCGCAAAATAGGAAAGATTAGAGATTTTATACCAGTGATTAAAAAGGTTTTCTGTTTCAAATGTATTTGTTTTTAATGAGAAATGGAGGAAAACGAACTGTATAGTGAGGTAGTGGCTTGAAACTGGTATCATTTTAATTTTAATCAGTCATATTTTAAACACCCTGATGCAGAATAACCAAAACCAATATTCACAGTTTAGTGATCATTACATGAGCATCATACAGTGCTGTGGCACTGTTACTCACTGTGGTGTCACTGTTCAACCACATGGGGGAGCTTGTACAACAGCCAGAAACACTCTACATCACTGGAGGAGATCACTGGATGGACTTCAGTGCCTCCTGATGGTTTTCATGTGGTAAGTTCCCTCTGTATACACTTTCTGTCTAAATTTTCTCGTGTTGTCCTTATTATTCTTCCCAAAGCCTTTCACCTTTCATCCCTGTCTGCTCAGCCCAGTTTGTCAGTGTGATCTGCCATTAACTCATGTTTAATCTATTTCTATCCGTCCTTCACTCTCTGGCGCATTTGAATTGAGACACAACCAGACAGAAATGATTGTATTTGGGTCACTGAAGAGGTGTTATGCATACACATACTCTTCAGGTATATCCCTATGTGGGTCTTCTAAAAGAGGGATTGTAAGTGAGCTAGGTGGGGGTTGTAGTGTTTGTCCTTGTTTCCATGGCTAGATCAACCTTTTTAGATGCCCCAGGGCAAAAATATATTTGCAGTTTGACCTCTGTTGTGTCCAAGTTCCTTTCAAGAACAGTGGACACAGCACACCATAGAGGTCAGTATCACCTTCATTGGATCTGATTCAAATGTTACTGGATCCTGATTGGTGTACATGGGGATAGATGGGAAAGCAGGGATAGATGGTAATATCTTTAAGCAAGGGCAGCGAAGACCCTAAATTTGGTGGCCAATAAAATTATGTAAAAACAATACAGAAAAGGGAATTTAATGCAACTTAACACAGCCTTTATCCTGTGACACTTTATCCTCCCGAGAACCGAGGAAAAAAGTATCTTCCATTTGAACTTTTTTTGTCTCAGCATGAAAACAATGTTCCCCTCATTCCACCCAAACACATGAGTGTCCTCTATTCAGCACACCAGCACTTAGTAGGGTAGCTCAAATGAGTCAAAAGATATGGACCAAAAACAAAGTTCTTTGTAAGAATATGGTACTTATATACTGGTACTGGTATATATGTTTGTGGAACTGTAATATTGCTTTGGCAAAGGCAAAGTATATTCAGTATAGGGACAAAACTTGGTGGCCACAGGGGGCCACTTAGATGGATTTGGTGGCCGCAAACTGAGTTTTTGTGGCTATGGGCCATGGTTAATGTCGAACCCTGACATGACATCACCTTTTCCAGCTGAGCCCGCCCACTTTAACCCAGTGAAAGAAGAACACAGAAAGAAAAAAAACACAAATACAAATACAGAAATTTCTCCCATGATAAAACAAATCTGCTCTAACTTTGGCAGAAAGTAGTGAGTTCAGACAGAATGCAAAGCTCATTTTCACCTTGTCATTTGTGCAAATTTAACCACTGGACGTGTGCTTACTAACAACAAACAAAAAGCCAATGCACCGACTGTAGATATTAGCTATTAACTAGCTATATGACTGTGTCAGTGGGAGTGCATCTGTGTGTTTGTGTCAATAGTTTTGCAAGTATTCTGTTTCTTAATCTACATTTTGTGGATTACTGTATAGTATTTATGACGTCTGGAGCCTTGGAGCAGCTGCCTGCTTTGGTGGTTGGTGATCCAGCCATGCTTTTTAGAGAGAAAGAGCAACCACCCATGTTATCACGGATGGACTGTTAAACCAGAGAGAAAATGTGCAATACAGACTCAAAAGAGACAATTCAAGCATTAACAGTATATACTGTTCTTTATTAGGAGCATTAATCATACAAAACAGCACACCTTTGCAAATTGTTTATCTATTTATCTATAATGGAATAAACTGATTCATTCTGAAAAACAAAATACCTTATTTATTATATGTGAAATGTGACAGAACTCAGGCAGCAAGACAGATATTCAAAATACAGAAATCATTTATTTTTACACAAAGAAAATAAGTGTGTTGAAGTTGAGCATTTGTGTCATGCTTCCTTTAAAATAAATAGATTTTTCTCTCATAACATGTATCTGTATATGGTGCATAATCATTTAAAAAGTACAACAAAGCCATATCATATGTACAAAAAATGACTGGAAAACAAGAACAAAAAGCTTGACTTAACTGTAGATCATACACTGCCATACTGAACAACGCATGAGAGCAATAAAGATACCTCATGATTTGAGAGAAATACTCGGTCATCATGTTGAAAAGTAGATGAGCTGTGTGTTTTCTAGATGCTGACATTATAAATGAAAGTGTTCAATACCTGAAACCAGAGAAAGTTATGAGCTGAAGCTGAGTGGATTCTGTGAGAGCTGCAAAAATATCCATCTCTTCCACCAGGCTTACAGTTAAAATTGTGTCCTCCATATTTTATTTTTTACACTAGTTCAATACTTTGGTGGGATGCACACACAAAGAGAGCAAACAAATGGAAGGGCAGCCATTACCATTGATTAAACCCCTGACTCTCTGCTGATGTATAAAGGTAGCGTGGGCTGTAGTCTGTCAAGGCTGATCTGATTCTCTGAGTCCAGAACACACAGCATCTCCACCGTCTGGTCCTCCACAAATGTCTCTTTGAAACCCAAATGAATGTCATCTCTCATCTTTACCTCTCTGTCACTTCTCCCCACCTCCTCTTTCAAATCCTCATCATCCTCGTCGTCCCCACAGCACAAAGCTACCTCGTTCTCGTAACAGAAAGCGCTGGGGGAGTGAGGGCCCAGTAGGTGGCGGGCTGCCCTCGGGGCAAATGGTGACGGAGACTGGGAGTAACTTGAGTTGGAGGATGAGGACTGCTCACCACGACCCATCATCTGGCTCAGTTCATTGGCACTGCAGTGAGGCGTAGATGGCACTTCGTAGGTCTTATGGAAGCGGGAGTAGTCCACGTGGTAGCGGTCACCCTTCTCAAAGACCACAGGCTCAAAGCGGTGGCCCCACATGATCTCCTTGGACAAATAGGAACTACGGGCCTGGGTCGTCATTGCTGTGGCCTCCACCATCCCCTCCAGGATGACCACGATCTCAAAGTCCTCCTTCTGCAGATCGGTGCAGCTCATCTTATAGAGGGGACTGTTCTTGTTGATCTCGTGGACCACCACCAGCGGTGAAACCAGAAACAGCCGATCCAGCCCGTCGTCATAGCCGACGTCAATGTCTGTTTGCTCCAAAGGGAGGTACTCTCCCTCCGCCGTCACATGCGGCTTAATGAGCTGAGCACGCACATGCGCTTCGACAATATGGCTCTTGCGCATGTTCCCCAGGCGCCACATGAGGCACAGCTTACCATCTCGTAGAGCGATGACTGCATGAGTGGAGAACAGCAAGGTCTGTGCCCGCTTCTTGGGCCGCACCATCTTTGCCATGATGGTGCCAATCATGAAGGAGTCAATAATGCAGCCCACGATAGACTGGACCACCACGGTCACCACAGCGACTGGGCACTCTTCAGTGACGCACCGGAAACCATATCCAATGGTGGTCTGGGTCTCTATGGAGAAGAGGAACGCCCCAATGAAACCCTGGATGTGGAGAATACATGGCCGCCACTCGTCTTTTCCTTCCTCTACGTTACTTCGAGGATCCCCTTCTTTCACATGAATGCGAAGGTTAAAGTCTCCATGAGCGAGCGCCACTCCCCAGAAGACCAGGCCGAACAGCAGCCAAGACAGAAGGAAGGTGGTGGTGAAAATGAGCAGCAGGTAGCGCCAGCGTATGTCCACACAAGTGGTGAAAATGTCAGCCAAGTACCGTCGAGGCTTATCCTCCATGTTGTTGAACACCACATTGCATTGACCATTCTTCTTCACAAAGCGGCTGCGCAGGCGGCCAGTGCCCAGATCCAGGCCCAGACGACATGAGGGTGAAGCACGGCAGCTGTTGTGATGGATAGGCTCATTTGTCACTCTCAAAGCCAAAGCCCCTCTTCCCTCTTCACTTCCTGGACACTCTCCTCCTCCTTCTTCGCCCCGCATACAGGCCCCCGATAGTGTCTGCTGAGTCAGAGGACTGTGGCCATTGTGGAGGCCCAGGCTGGAGATCTTTAGGGCATCTTCATCTGTGGAAACGATGCTGTATCTGGAACAACAAAGGGGAGACAATGTTCAGGGTACAGTTGACAGTTTATAAAGCCCTGCCCCACTTATTTACTATCTACTACTCTTTGGTTTCTATAAGTCATTTTGTTCTAACATAACACTGTGTGTCTGTGTAGCTAACATGCTTGTCCAAATTTTAAAACAGGTTTCACATTTAACATTACAAGAGTTACAAAAATGGTTTATAAATAATTAACTTTATGCTTTACTGATCAGTTGTAAGGCATTATCGAGAACAGCTTTTGGGTTGCCACACTGTAAAAAAGTAATTAATACAGCCATTAATACATTCTCGTGAGTTTCTCACTTTCAAATAAGCTATCACGTCTGCTGAAGTTATTTATAAAGGGTAATAAATTCAATCAAACTATAATCAATTCTACAGATCTACACACTATTAAACTTATCAATAAAGGGTCGTGAGATTCTCAACAAAAGTTAGTCAGTGATCTGCATGGGTGTATAAATGTTAAAAGTCATTGATAAAGTGTCTGCATAAATTGGGTTGTCATCCAGATGCCCATTTTCCAGAAGGTCAGAGGTTAAATGGTCTATTCTACCTGATGTACTACAGTGTCCATTTTTCACAACCTGGCAACCCAAATGTTGTTGTAAACTGCTTAAAACTGATCTGTTAAGGATTAATTCATTTTTTATTAACCATTATAAACTCTTTATAAAGGGTGACTTATCAGAAAGCGGCACAGATGTTTTTAATCTCTGTTCTAATTTTGTGGTTGCAACAGTTTTCCTAAAAGAAAAGGAACAAAAATAACCTAAAAAACCTTTTCTGTCTTTTCTTCAATAAAGCAGTTGTGGCCACTGACATAGTTTTAGACCCCATTCTCTCTTACCTGTTGACTCGCACCGCTCCCATGGCACCGGTGATCATCAGACTGTGTCTGCGAGGGCAGTAATGTAGGTTGGGGCGGGCAGTTCCAACCATTAAAGTATTGTTGCTGGACAGGGAGGCAGTATGAGCTCAGGTCTGTCTTGTATTCCTTATCAGCATTGCCTTCTCATGATACATTTTCTGAGGACAAAGGGGACAAAGAGGATATTTCTTCCATCATCAGAGTGGTGAAAACATTCAATTTGTGGAGGTACAGCAGCTCTGTGAGGCTGTAGCTGCTCACACAGCGGTGGTTGGGACCTAAATGCTAACATCAACATGCTAACATGCTCACAATGACAATGTGCTAATATTTACTGTGACAGATAGTGTTTACCATGGTCACCTATGTTTAGCATGTTAGCAAGCTTACGTTTGGTAATTAGCATAAAATACAAAGTACAGCGGCAAGTCTTTGGTCATAAATCAAAGTATTGTACAAATTGAAATTCTGACCTTATTAGGGTGCTAGATGAAAGTTAAGGGATCACTAAAGTCATTAGAGTTGATCCTGGGGGTACATAAATGTCTGTTAAATATTTAATGGAAATGTATCCAATAATTGTTGAGATATTTCAGTTTAAACCAAAGCGGTGGACCGACCTACATCACCACCCATACAGCCATGTCGCTAGCATGGCTAAAAATCTGAAACATCAAAACTCTTGTCACTGCAAATGCTGGACTTTCCCTAATGCACTGAGCAGACCAGACAGTTTTGTGTAATGAAAGCTTATTGATTAGGTCCTTGCTAGTAGTTAGCCTTAGGGACCTTCAGGCCAACCAGGGGTGGAAAACCAGACAGGCAGTGGAAGGGACAAAGGACTAAAAAAGAGATGAATCAGTGGTAATCTACTGTTAGAGGACAATTGATCTGCTGCTTGGCCTGATGTCAAGGTTGGAGGGTGATTTCGTTTGACTTATTATGTCAGCAAGCTGGGAACCAGGAGAACCAAAAAGCTTCAGGTTGCATAACCAATAGAAGGCCAAACGCATGCACAACAAAAGGGCATTGGTGGTTTATATTTTATTGTGCATGAATAACATTTGACATGAATTAGTTGACAGGACAGGCCTGCAGTAATGAAAGATGGTAATGGGTTGTCTTGGGACACTTTCTGACAAGTGCAGTTTAAATGCCTTCAATATCGCATGCAAACACACAAGGACAGATGTTGCGAACTGGCTGCTGATTGGCTGGATAAAGGGTGATTTTCAACTGGGTAATCCCAAAAGGGCAGATGATTACATCAGCTCGATAACACCCACAGCTGGAGGAGAGTGTCCTCTACGTGAAATCACAACCTTTTCTTACAGAGTTCTTAAAGACACCAGTCAATATGCTGGGTCAGGCAGGTCAGCCCCATGTCAGTGCAGCAGTGCAGCATCATGTTTGGGATCAGCACGGTTCACAGCACAGTTCAAGTGTCTGTTTGCTCCCACTCACATCAACTGTTGCTATTTTTGAAGAGTGCCCCATGGTTCTCATATCAGCATCACTAGTTTGTTGTTTTACATGCTGGTATTTTATCTAATGTTCTATGTCTTAATGTTGTTAGTTAGTTTTTATTTCCGTGTCATGCCAAACATTTGGTCCATCCCACTTGGACACCACAATTTTATCCAACATCAAAAAAAGTGTTACTTCTTCATTAGTGTCGTGCAAACAAAACTCCACACAATAGTTAGACATACTGTAACAAATACTACCTTTGGAAAGCTCACAGAATATGAAATGTTCACTTGTCGCTGAAATGTTAGAGAGGTGTTGACTGAACAGCTCTTTTGTCTACTCACTGGTCAAAACAGGGGAGACACCTGATAATAGAATGCAGTATAGAAGTAAAGTGTTGTTGCCATGACGACCATCGTGGCTTACTGAACAACAAAGACATCTTTCAGTGTAACAGAATTTTATACAAACAACAAAAACTACCAGGAGCCAAAGTTCATTCTTTATCTTGGAAATAAGTAGTTTGATAAAACCACCCACACTCAATGTCCACTTACTAGTCTGGCTTTCGGGCCCACATGTACAAGTGGTTCTTAGTACTACAGGGTGAAATCATGTCTCGATCCATCTCCACAGCAAGTTGAGATTGTTTCGTCAAAACACAAACTATGACCTTAAAAACTACGTCAACTCCTCTCTGACATAATCTGAAAAAGAAAAAGCTTCACAAATGTAGCACATGTTGCAGCACGATTACACTGGAATGCAGCCAGTTTTGCTCGTTTCATGATATTGTTCTTGCATCTATAACTCATCAAAAATGTAATCCATATTTGTCTCCTGCCTCCCCAGTGACACACGTTCACTTTACTACCTTTGCTTTCCTTGTAATTGATCGCACTGAAAAGCAAAGAACTGTCAGGATGTAGAAGCTGAAGGCTTTTGTAGTTTGTGGCTGTAAATGCTTTGTTTAATAAATGCTGTATGGTTGTAATTATTAGCAAACTGTTGTATGGCTGGCTGATGTCTTTTTCTCTCAGCTGACAGGAGCCCTGGGGGAGAGTGGCAGTAATTAATGGTTGATCATAGCTGTTTTAGCCGTCTCCATGGGAACATTGCTCCTCTCTCTACTGGGCTGATTCGCTATGTTGTGTGTGTGGTAATGGTTTATCATGAGAAGAGAAGAGAAGAGAATAGAATAGAAGAGAAGAGAAGAGAAGAGAAGAGAAGAGAAGAGGAGAGGAGAGAAGAGAAGAGAAGAGAAGAGAAGAGAAGAGAAGAGAAGAGGAGAGGAGAGACAAGAAGAGAAGAGAAGAGAAGAGAAGAGAAGAGAAGAGAAGAGAAGAGGTAATGGACTCTCCCTTGAGATAACCATGCACCCTATAACTCATAAAGAAGCACCAAAACCTGCAGTACACTCTACAAATAAAGATCATTATTATTATTATTATCACAAGGTGTGCTGAAATCTCTGAGAATGCTCGTGGACCTAAACTGACGTATATTACAACATAATCCACTGCAAAAGAAAGGATGGAGGAAGCCCTCGTCAAATACCAGATTACTATGTCCCTTAATCTCCCAATCCAAACAACAATATGAAAGGTGGATGGCAGTTTCTGTGTGACCTGTCTTAAGCCCTTTTGTGTAATCTGAGATCTGATGACATGAGAAGGGAGAGAGGGAGGGATAAGAAAAGAAAGAAACAAAGAAAATAGATGGATAAAATGTATGGGCATGAGGTCCTCCATGTTGGACAGGGTGTGAGAAAAAATAGAGATTAAGATGAAGAGATTATGACGTCATAGGATGTTACTACAATGTGTAATGCAATTTACAGAAAATGGAAGATTTATAAACAAAAAAAAACCTTCAATCTTCTTCCCAGTGTGAGTGCTTTTCTAAAAGGCAAAAGAATGTGTGAAAATGTTGCATTTGGTCACGCCATGCTTTTCGGAGGCGATTCTCTTAAATTTTCCCCTCTCTTTTTCTGTGTCTCTGTACAACACACGCCCTGAAAACTGACATTTAAGAAGGGCCTACACGTCCCTCAGGACGGCACTGGGTCCACACAGAGTCCTAGTCCTACAGAACAAAAATAGGCACTTGTGTGCGTAACAGGCGCATACTCATTCTGACTACAAGAACTTTGGTCATCCTACACACACACACACACACACACAAACAATAATAGATGAACAATGAACAGTAGCCCATTTGTGTTTTTTTTCACAGGGCAAACATATTTACACTGCAGTGGTGGAATGTAACTGAATACAGTACTACAATGATAAGTGCTGTACTTTAATATAATTTTGAGGTACTTTGTGCTTCTGCTGCAGCAGACACAGAGGCTAATATTTTACTTTTTACTGTATTTACTTGTTACTTTTCAGATTAAGATTTTATATGTAAAACATATGTTTAGCTGATGAAATATGATGCATTGTTATTGACAGTTGTTGAAATGAGTTCCTCCTCGAAACATTAAAATGCTGTTTACATGCCCATACATAGGTAATAATATTCCAAATCAGATTCTGTTTTTAGCTTAATAAACAAAGTATTATGAGCTCCTGGTAAAGAGGAAAATAGAAAACAAAACTGAACTTTTTTTAAATCACTGAGATAACATGTTGAACCTATCAGCAAAGGTGTGGTCAAAGACACATTTTTATCATCGTGGGGATTAATGCTTAATACTTAGAAATAGTTTTAGTTATTGGGACTGTGCCGTACTTCTGAGCCATACTATAAATACATTTTTTACGGTCTACACAGGAAGGTAGTTAAAAGTGAAGTTTCCATCTTTGCACATGCATCGCTGCAGGAAGAAGGCTTGAATGCCAATCGATGGTTCACACAGTGCAACCAGAAGTTATGATGCCGTGACGTGTGTTCGTGTCATTGAGGCCACGGGAGCTGCCCAGTGCTGAAAATCAATCCAAAGCCTGCAGGAATAATCGACAGCTGGGAGCAAAAGGGGGGGGATGATTTTGGCCTTTAAATTCTTTTCCTCTATCTGTTTACACTCCCCACATTTTTTTACAGTCGACTTACTCAGCTAGATTTTTAAAGTATTTTAAAGTATTGATTGTGTTTTCTGAGTAGTCAGGTAGTTAGACAGAACAGGGACAGGCAACTTATTGCAGGACTTACAGAAGTGGCAGTTTCTCACCATGCAGTTTTGATATTTTCGAGATTTAAAGTGGAGTCAGGTAAGTAAACAAGACTTAGTAATTCTGGATCATAACAAAATAAAAAATTGCCTTTTTGGGGATTTTTTTTTTTTTATCTTAGAAAAGCCAACAAATAACATTATGAAAATATAAACGCTTACCTTGGTGTCACTTGAAGACTCACATTGGTTTCATCCTCATAAAAAGAAACTTGACTAGGTTTACTTTTGGCATCGTCCTCTCTTCTTTCCTTTAATAGACAAATAGCTTTTACAGAAATCTGCTCCCAGATTTCTCCTGCACAAACTCGTACATGTCCCCAGTCTGAGCTTTGTCTTGTTGCTCCATAGTCGCTGAACGGAGTCGCTCCTGCCTGGTGGTTGTGCATCTGCCCTGATCCGTGCCAGCATGTGTGTGTGTGTGTGTGTGTGTGTGTGTGTGTGTGGGAGAGAGACAGAGAGAGAGAGAGAGAGACAGAGGTGGATAGAGAGAGAGAGAGAGAAGAGAGAGAGAGATCTGATTATGTTCCTATTTATATTTATGCATTTGTTTTCCCCAGAGTGTGGAGATGTTGTGTTGTTTAGACTTCAGCTCAATCAGACAGATTATTGCACTGACATCCAAAAAACGCCAGTGAAGACTACTGTAATCCTACAAAATTCCTGTAGAGACCGTAGAGGCATTTTACAGTGTATTTACATCAACTCTATGCTGCAGTTTGTTTTTATCTCATATTACATCACAAATATTAAATAGGCTGAGAGTATATCTGTGGTGATCCACAGTACGTTTATGTGTTTTATCCCTTTCATGCGTAGTATATAAAGATTTGTAAATACAGTATTTATTGGTTTTCACATTTCTAAATAAACAAGACGTCAAACAAAGCACACACATATACTGTAAATATATAGACACACAGACGCAAAGATCACTAAGAATAAAGTAATATAAAAAATAATAAGTACATCCTGTAGTTCATTAGGTTCCTCATGTGGTCAAACAAAAGCTGCATATCCTTCTCAGAAAGCACAGAACAGGTTGGGTTAGAAAGTAAGAAATTTTTATTTTTTATTATGTAAGTGGCTTTAGTGACATGTGCCAGCTTTTCAATGGCCATTGGTTAACAGTTGGTTCGTACATTTTTTTCATTGAAGAAAAAAGCCGACTGATTTTACTGTCGAGTCCGTTTCAGTTTCAGATAATCAGGAAAGAAACAAGGAGGTGGACAGAGAGGCAGCACGTCATTGGTGCTTTATATAATGAGTTTATAATAAACTTCTTAAGTAAAGAAATAGTTTATATTTATTTAAGATACATTCCCAAGAGAGACCATCCAAATCTGACTAAACAATCTTTTCAAGTAGAAGGATTTACAATTTTGTATTTTTGTGGAAGGCACAAAATACTTGCACTGTCAACCATGATTAGTCTCTTAAATATAATCAGAGAGGCGGAATAGTGTAATTGCTAAAATCTCTGCAACTTCAAACCAGTTCACTGTTTCCTCCTCCTCCTCCTCCGTTTCCTCCTCTGTCCTGCATCTTCACCTCGAGCAACAGCACCCAACCAACAGCCACACTGTAACAAGTCATGATGGACTTCATTATAAAAGTATTCTGTTGTCTCGTGCTTTTCCTTGTCATTACACGCAAAGTTGGAATGAAAAGTAAAAGTGACACAAAGCATTATTGATGCTTTTACTAGGAAAACTAAAAGGTTGAATGGCGGTGAGTCTCAGGCATCGTTTACATGCAACCCCTGGCCAAGGGAGGTGATTAAGTCAGACTTATTTAAGCGACGTTAGTGTCTTATTTCTGGTTTAAACACAGGTCACATAACAATGATTTGTTTTGCAATTATGGCAAATTAAATTGTCACAGGGACTCCAGAGCTGTAGAGATAAGCTGACTAATCAATTAGTCTATCGAAAGAAAATGAATCAGCAACTTTGATGGACTTCATTATTAAAATGTACTTTTCAGTTCTTGCTGGTTGCAGCCTCTCAAATGTGAGGACTTCCTGCTTGTCTTTGTCATGTCAAAGAATCAGAAGAATGATAATATATTCTGGGACGACTGAGTCCAGCCAAACAGCTCTCACGAAAAGAGGGATTTTCTTTTGGCAGCCTGGTTGATGTTTGATTTGTGTGTGTGTGGGATGCTGATTCAATCTGGAGTGCTACCTGTGTGCCAAAATAATCTCTGCCTCAGTTTCTGATAACCATTCAGCCCAGAAATAGACGAAACCGAGAAATGGCTGCTGTGGCGGCGGCCAACACACACCGTTTTGTTCTTGTTGAACTGGACAGATTGAATGCCATCAGTCTCTGTAAATAAATAATAAAAAGCATTAATAAATGAAAAAGCAATGGTGATTGAGCATGGCAGCACGGTGTCAGACGTAGCCATACGACTTTATGGTTTCTTATTTCAGACCTCTTTGAGGTGTTATTGCCAATTAGACGCAACTCTTTAGTTTCCATGGAAACCTTATTTTCCCTTTTTTCTTTTTCTTTCTCTCGCACATAAATACACATACACTCTCTCCCTCTCTTTGCATGGTTTATTTTTAACACTCCTTTCTTTATAGTTTCATGACAACAGGTGGGTGTTGCATTGCGTAGGAGGGGGGAGGCTGGAGTACAGTAATATAGGACTGAGCAAGTGTGGGCACAGGTCAGAGGGTGGGGGACTAACTAAGTGGGCATACAGAGGGAGAGAGTGGGCTGAGAATAACTCACAGTCGAAGGAACATAATGTCCTCCATGTAATAAGTCTGAATGAAAGAAAAGTTGCTACTGTTCTTTTGGCCAGTAAAGGTAGCAGTATGATTCACGCACACAAAGTTTTACAATCAGATATTAGGTGGCACTTACACTTGAGAAGTGAATGTGGGCTGCATGTAAAGACAGTTAAGTACAATATGAAAATAACACATTAATACTGTAGAAGCATGAAGGTAAAAAAATAAAAAAGATAACAGCCTGTGTTGCAGCCACACTATGCGTCTGATAGAAAAAACCTCTAATTAGAGTGTTAAGTCGTGCAGCGAGACATGGAGCTGATCGAGGTGAAGGAAAGACCGTCCTTACTGCCAACATGGCCATCTGTGTATAGAAATAGCCCTGATCTAGGTGGCAGTGAGATATTAATGCTTTTTAGTGGCACACTGAGCTGGAGGCACTTCTGTATTTCTGTCTCCACCAGGACCATCCATCAGATCTTCTCATCACACACAGAAAAGCATTGAAAAGCACACAGACACACATGACTTCTCCAAGAGCAAACCTCATTGAGGAGGTCAGTGACAAACTCACCAGCTAAAGCCCTCATTGCCATTATAATAACTCTTCTTTTCAGTCCTTTTTACATTCAATAAGTTGGTGATTGGAGCTATTTTCTGTGGTGCCGGTCGTCTCTGTGGCCCTGCTTGATGACACCCCCTCGAATGTCACGAGAGCCAATTTACTCAGAAGCAGGCGAACACTTCATTTCTCACACCGAGAGCTGATCCAGGTCAACATGTTTTTAGAAAAGTAGGTCGGGGGGGGAACTCCCAGCGGATGAATAAATTTACTCTAAATAAGACCTGTATAGTGTTGTTCTGTACACTAGAAATGCCTACATGTCACATGCACTTTATTGTTTTGTGTATTTTGTTTCCCAATCTCAGAACTTTCCTAAACATAGACTTCTGGAACATTTTACGAGATTAAGACAAAAAGAACATTTGGCAGGTTTTTGGCCACTTTTTGTCCAAATAACTGTTCCAATCATCACTCTGATTTCTCTCAGGACAGGCTTACATAACTAAATTATTATTCACAACAGAAAGTACCAGACCACTGCGTTTCTATACAATGATTTATTAAGTTGCATGTTTTGTGCTATAATTTATGTAACATTTTATTTCCCCCTCGGCGTTTAAAATTCATAAATGGTTTATAAAACACTGTAACACAGGAGATAAAAAGAAATTTTATTAATTTATTAATGTATTTGTCAACTACTATAAATCCTCTTGTAAACTGTAACAGATGAAATATCAGTGGCAATAAAATATAACACATTTGTAATCATACAAAATATGTCTTAATATTCTAAACTTAAATATAAAACATTTATGTATCTTTTTTTTATATAAATACTTTACTCTCAAACAAGAAAATTCCATCCGCTGATGAAGTCTATGAGGCGCAGCTGACAGCCCGGGGATGAATCTATAGGAACAAATGTTTCCTGGAGTCAATGAACAGGTCTTTGAACACATCTGCAAACAGTATTAAACATGCCTGTGAACAATTTGTACAAAAGAAATGTGTACTGTTAAGAAATGTTTAATAACTGTAAGGATTTGTTGATGTGTATAATTATATATAATTAAATATGATTTCAGCTATGTAATACTGCAAAGGCTATTCATTCATTAACATAAATTAACACTTAACAAAGCCAGTTAGAGCATGCCTGTAACACCAGCATCTGAATAAGTCAACAGTATAGAGTATAAACAAATACTGATTTAGGGTACAGAGAATACATTTTTCTCATGTAAAACTAAAAGAACAACAGCTGCAGTGCTTTAAATTGTAAAATATAGATGTATAAAATGCCAAGGCTTGTTCATCTAACAGTGGTGAAGTTGTTGAGCTCAGAAGGTTGAGCAGAATACTGGTCACGATCAATACTTGCCTTGGGTTAGGAGTAGGATCAAGGTTAGGAGTGCTGGATCAATTCTTGCCCTCTATGCTGAGGTAATTGCTGATGGGGATCTAATTAATCATCTATGACCAGTCTTATTGTGAGAGACTCTGTTACAAAGCTCTGTTTATTTCAAGTATTTCCATGCTATTTCTACTCCAGTAGACCGAGTGAGGCAGAGGGAAAGAATCGATTACATGTGATAATGTTTGTAACTCTGGCGTAAAAGCTGAGCACACGTGCACTCGCATGACCGTGAATCTCTGCAAGGTGGACAAAATAACAGCTTTTAGGTAACTCAATTAAAACTTTAAAATACACCTGCACAAGTGAAAAATAGTCATTTAAACATCAGGCAATAGCACGTACCAGCTTTAAAATGTGTGCCTAGCAGAGAGTTGAAATGAATTTTCAATAAGCTCACAAAATAATTCCACATGTAAATTTAACGTGGCATGACACATTCCCAAAGCATGGGCAGCAAGAAAAGGACCATCCGCTGATGTTTACAATACATAACAAGAATATGACAGGAAATGCCTTACCTGTTTAGCTAGCATGAAAAGTAACATCATCTGTTGTGTGATCAGTTTTTCTACATCCAGATCAATATGCCTATGGACATTTTCAAACACTGTTTTCAACTCACAACTTCTGGAAATCACATTGATGGTGGATCTGAATGGGAATGGGCAGGCGTCTCCTGGTGCTTTGGTTCGATGATTGCTCTGACTGTAAGTGAAGGTTAGGATGTCGCTTTAAAGGACCAGCAATTAATTTCATCTCTACTAAGATGATGTTACACCCCCAAACACACAGCATATCAAATCCAAGGGGGATTTAAGGAAGACCAGGATGAATTTGATAGAAAATTTGGTTCTTAACAAAAAGTAATATCCCAGTTTAAACAGTTCAATACTTGCCCTGTTATTTAGGCAGCCCCTGAAGATTCTTGTGATGCAACACATTGCCACCAATGTTACTTAAACCTGCATTCATTTAATGTTTTTGGCCACTTAGGGGCACTGGGGGGAAAAAGCAGCACTGACATATTAAAGTATGACTTAATATAGCACAGAGCAACATTATCATTAATTTGCAGTCATGTTTCTGGCCACCTGATGATTATATATTTAGTCTACATTTATCTCTGTTTTTGGCCTCCACCAACTCCTGAGGGAAATAACTGGCTCTAAACCTGCTAAATGCTCTGATATGTTTACCAGCTAGTCGCAAACTTAGTTTGTCTGTCGTTTGGTGCTGTGCAAGTAGTGTTCTGTGGGTTTATCAGTGTATGTTGCCGCAGGAAACAGGAACTATGAGAAAACAGTAAAGATGCAAACTGTAAAACCAAAAAATAGATGCTAAGATGCTCCATACAGCTGAGAGGAAGCTCAGGGTCGGGTGATAATTCTCTGTGGTTTTATCTCTACGAGTGACCCCTTTCATATAACATCTAGTCATTGAGTGAATGTTATTACAAAAATATTGATTGGAGCAGCTTTACACTGACATAAATTGGGTTGAAATGTGATAAAGAGCAGCACCGGCCACAGGCGATGCATTTCTTATCATGTTTGTAAGAATGTGACCATTATACATAAACTGTAGCTCAGTGTACGAAATCACTCCCTATTTACCACATTGCACTATATTTACTGTCCACCACTTTATTAGAGTGTGTAAATATATCCACAATATAGTGACCTGAAAACTAACACAATGGAACAAAAATAAATACTTTCTGCTAAAAATTCCATAAATCAATCTGCTGCATTTTATAGATGGGTGATTTATGGTAATGCAACACCACATATGATGTAAGTGTCAAAAATCCCAATATATTGCTCACTTATCAGTCAACAATTGAAAGTCTATACTAAATAAGGAGTAGTGGACGAGTGAGTCATTTCAGACACATCCTAAATTTTGAAGTTACTTCTGATGACGTCAATGTATAGTGACCTCATTTTCTGGTGTCCATCAGTTCTATAAAAGCAGTCTTGACCAATTAAATTTTTAGATAAGCAAAAACAGAAAAGGACGGAGCTCTGCCAATATTACAAAATGTCAGTTATGAATTTGAAGTAGCTTTATTATAGACTTTAACTTGTTTACCTTCCTGTTTGTTTTATGTTGTGTGAGCTGAACTTTTCCAACTACATTTCCATGGATACTGGCTCCATTATAGCAGCTGCTGCCAGAGAAGCTGAATGCAGCTACATTATGCATGTGACACACAGAGGAGGACAAAAATATCTCTCCTTAATTGTCATTTTACTAGCCAGAAATATTATTTATACTCCTGCGTCGTAGAGGTCCAGTTGATAGACAAAATGTACACTTGCAAAACTGTAATTAATCATCACAAACTTTGGACAAGTTTTTGCGAGCACACACACACAAATACACACACAGGTGCACGCACACAAACATCGACTTCACAAAAATGGTAGTGCGTGCACCATCTGCTTGTACATCCCACTCTCATCAAACATCCACAGAGATGGTGTGTATTTATAAGTTGCCTTATCGCTGATACTTGTTTCAAAATTGCTTGGTGAGAATTGATTGCCCAGTTTACTGTGTGTGCGTGTGTGCATGTGTGCGTGTGTGCATGTGTGCGTGTGTGCATGCAGAGAGGAAGTGAAAAAAGAGAGAGAGAAACCAAGAAGAGGCGCTGAATGTGTGCTTTCGAATGTGCATGTTTGCCCTCAATTTGTGTGTATATCTCTGTACTGTACTGTATGTTTGCACGTGTACACACACACACACACACACACACTCACACACAACAGCTCTGTTGAGACAAACGGCCCCCTCCTGTGGCTTGTTGAAACACCGAAGAACAGTCTCAGCACTTTGTCACCCGATGGGAATTAAGTCAACTAATGATGCCAACAGATAGAAAACAAAGTACAGCTATTGAATAACCTCATTAATGTTGGCATATTACCCTCTATTTCACTCTTTTTCATCAGAATAACACCCCAACTTAACCCCTTTTGTTTACTCTTAAGTACCTTTAAGGTGATTCAATCATGTAATTCCACACTGTCTGACCGTATCATTTATTTCACTTTGATCCAGCTCTTCATTAATGCTATATTATGTTGCTGCATGAGGTTGTAACTTCTGGCTCACCAACAGGCTGCTACTTGTTTAATCTCTAATTGTTCATTCTTCATTGTTACTCCATGTTCTTGAGGTGTTTTTACCCATTAACAAAATATTACCAGGTTATTGTTTCTGCACTGTAATTACCCTGGCATGAATCAAGTATTAAAAACAAAGAGGGTGTATAGTATTGCAAGCTCCCAAAAATTTAATGAGGCAACGTTTCCACATTCAAGGTCTTGTATTTTGCCTGATAAAGACCTTGAAGGTCAAACTATTGCCTGTCTTTTTCTGTTGATTGGTCTAGTAACACCCAGGTATTACCTTGATATTTATCCCTTTATTACTGAGCTAGTTACGACCACCATATTACAGCCTCAAAGACCTGCAAGGGAAAGACAGGAAATACACAAAAGGCCGTTCCTCGTTGATATTGGTCTCACAGAAATGGTAAATATGAACAAACGTAAAGGAAAAGTTCAACCATTTGGGAAATACCCTTGTCAATCTTGTCACGCCCCGTGTCTGTGTGACTGGTTGTGTTTCCTGTTTTCTGTTGCCTGTCTCGTGCTTTCTGGGTTGTGTGGTTTTTTGCCTTGGTTCTCCTGTGTTTGAGTCCGTGTCCCGTCTCTGCCGCCCTCGTGTTTCCCTGATTATTGGAGTGTTTTCACCTGTTGCCCCGTGTTCACCTGTGGTCCATCCCCTCGTTAGTGTCCTGTGTATTTAAGTGTGTTCAGTTGCTTGTTTCTCTGTGGCGACGTTGTCTATGTGGTGTGTTGCTTGTGTGGATGGTCACGGCGGTCAGCACCGTTTTGAGATCCGCGCCCCTCCCCTGTTGCCTTGCCTTTTGTAAGTGCCTTTTTAGTTGTTTCGTTTCATTAAACAGTATGTGTTCCGGCTATCTGTGTTTGGGTCCTTCTTTCCTTCCTCCACACCCTGCCGTTCCTGACAGATCTTTTATTTCTTTGTGACCAGTGGCAAAGCTGTACAGCCACAAATAAATTTTCCATTTCTGTTTGTGTATGGATTAAACAAACAAGATACATGTTAATTAGTGAGATTTACAGCTGCTTGGAGGCATATTTCTTTATAGAGCTTGTCCGTTTCCCCCTGTTTCCAGTCTTGCTAAACTAAGCTAATCGCCTCCTGGCTGTAGCTTCATATTTAATGCATAGACATGAGAATTGTATTGATCTTTTCATCTCACTCTGACAAGACAGCAAATAAATGTATTTCCCAAAATATAAAAATATTCAGATAATCGGCTATTTGATTGCCAGACGTTGTGCCCCTTGCCCATCTCCGCTCTGCTGTGTCTTCTCATCGTGGCTGCACTGTTAGAGTAAGCCATCTGTGCAGCAAGCCCACTGCTGTCCATAAGACATCTGTCAAGAGGAGTCAGTGCTATGTTTCACTTTCTAAAGACGATGATACCTGATAGGACACAGTCACCACATCGGGCCAATGTGAGAACCAATGAATGTTTGTTTGCTGATAACAGACCCTGGCCTCTGTAAGCCTCCATGATCACACAAGGCCATTTCCATTCTGGTGTGAAGAAACCAAGCTTTCAATAAAGGATACAACACATACAACAGTGTTTCAACTTTGTTCTCCATGAAGATGAAGACAATGGGACACAATTATAAGGTAGTGTGTCATGTC
Source organism: Gadopsis marmoratus (assembly GCA_036023855.1). Classification (NCBI taxonomy): domain Eukaryota; kingdom Metazoa; phylum Chordata; class Actinopteri; order Centrarchiformes; family Percichthyidae; genus Gadopsis; species Gadopsis marmoratus. Next base: position 34,938 of record JAVQJF010124075.1, on the reverse strand, counting down.
ATATAGTATTAGATATTTTTATGTGAACCTTGACACAGATTCCTTATGCTGAAGGAGGATTCCCTTCTATGTAATGATCACATTAAGTTTTCTGCTGAGAGTGTGCGTTTCAGTCGACAGTATATTTGAGTAACTGTGCTCTCAAACGCTCCTTAAGAGATTACATTTTTAGTGACAGGGAGGCGTGACTCAATGAGTTCTAGTTATAGTAAAAACATCACTTTTATTAGTTGAGTTGCTATTCTTCTGCTTACATGCAATTCAAATATAGACATCTAAAGAATTAAATGCTGATGCTATTTTAGTGCTAAAGTGTCCTGAGAATACCCAGCCAAGCACCATAGTTGACAGGGCAGATTCAGGATCGACATGGCGCCCCCTGCTGAGGACTACTACTGCCGTCAGTTCCAGCCCAACACCTTTGACCCATCCCGCTGCAGCTCCTGCCTGCGGCCGGATCACATGCACCTTAGCAGCAACGCTGCTGCTGCCGCGCAACAGGACGGCCCACAAGAGTGGGTATGTACTTCAATCAGTCAGTAGTTCTGTGACATAATCTGGGGCTATAGTTATAAAACTTAAAACGATTACACGTTTTACAATTTAGGAATAAAAAAACAGTTATTCTCCAAAATCTGACTTTACAACTCTTAAGTGATTTCAATGCTCATAGTTACTGTTGCTATGCAGGCTTTTACAGACAATCAAGGGTACACGTGCAGCAGCTGTAGCTAGCTAGCCAGAGGTACTATTAACAGGTCCCAGGTCAAATGTCTGCATCCTCACCAGCTGATGCTCCATGTAGAGGAAACAACACTTTGTGTATTGCCTGGAAGAGCTATTTGATTGAGCTTTTAATCGTAGATTTGCTAATAGGAGTAAAAGTGAAGGACATGCTTTTAGAATTCAAAATTAGTCAAAAAAAGTCCTGATGTTCACAACCAGCAACTGCCAAGATTATGTGACCAGTGATCATAGTTAGTTTCAACTTTAATTGATACAGGTACATCAACATTACACGTTACATACTGAGATCTATTGAGATTATGAATAACAGGGACAAGTGTTTTCATCACTAAGTGGAACTGCTGCGGAGGTGGGAGAAGGACAATACAACAAGATGGCATTTGATTCTGTATCATTAATTAATGAAAGCTCATTGCAATCCTTGGGGAATAGGTTGTAATCTTATATGCCCATATGACACATGCAAACATGGCCCTCACAACACTGGCCCACTGAAGTTCAAATATACAGTCGAGGATTCTCATTTTGATCAAAGTTATTACTGTAATGAAGCCTTTATTTTGATCTGAATACAAAATATGACACTTTGCGTTTTTTAAACCTGCATCCAGTCAAGAGGTCAAGTCAAGAGCTAAAATGAGCAACACCTTTGTCATCTGTCTGTTAATAAGAGGTAGAACCGAAGGAGGGATCAGGATATAGATGAGAAGGAAGTTGAGTGGGCGGTTCTGTTAATGCAAAAGCACTAGAGCAATGAAATAATGATGAGCGTGACCAGAGACTAGCTTAAGTTACGTCCTCTGCTTTCTAAAAGTATTGGCTTAGCTAGAATGAATCGAGAGAAGGAAGGAGAGCTGCTGAAAGCTTTTTCATAGCAGATTTGTCTGAAGGACAGCAAGCAGTCTCAGTAAGTGAAATATGTCTTAATTGTTTAGACTTGGGATGTTAGTTGGCTATATATTTGTGCCATCGGGGTAAGTTTACGTTGCTTTGTGTGTGTTATTTAAAATTCATGGGATAAAAGACATCAGCCATCAGGTAGTTGCTGTGTTGAGCTTTTGTCAGGGTCATAATGTGATGTAAGTGACTCTGTGATGTGATAACTGTGCTCTTTTGAAAACAGGAGGAATAATCAAAACAAATACCAAATTTCCAGAAACAGTCAAATTAAATTATTCCACAGTCACCTCTGACAACTTGACATTTCTGTCTCCTAACATTTGATGTAATTTTAATCATTATTTTGTTTTAAAGAGTCAATATACCAGTTTGACTCTGACTGAATTATGCAAATGCTGAAAACTGTGTTTCTTTACTCAAACTAGGACGCAGATGGTGATAATCGCGCTGTGTCTGAGGCGGCCACAAGTGCCAGTAGTGATGACATCAGTGGTGGCTGGACGTACGAGTGGAGTCTTGTCCACAGTCTGAGTCCTGAGTGGGAACTTAATATCTGTGACACTGACATACAATCCAGGTGACTATATCCTGTATCCTGATTTTAGAAACCTCTTTTTACCAAGAACAGTCTGCCTGAGCAGTGAGCACATATTCTGTGAAACAACACACTCTTAGACAGAAAGACACCTAAACATAAATATAACTGAATGAGCTGCTTAACATTGCCTTTTAATGATGTAACTTAGTTTGATTATACATAAAAATTAAGCTTAGAGCTGCACTAATAAATATTTTTGTATTAAGAATGGATAAAATGACTATGCGTAATTTGAAAGCGGTCGCTCATAGTGACGAGCCCACATACATTAGAATTATCACCCATCTCTGCAGTTCTTGCAGCTCTACAGCGCATTTATGCGTCTTTCTCATTTGTTTTTGCAACTTTACTGGTTTTGTTCACTCTCTCTGCTCTCATAGTGTTGTATTCAAGCAGAACAACCACTGTATGTTAACTGGCCCAGCACCAAGCAGACAAAGTGCATTTAGCAGCTAAAGAGCCAGATATTTCTCTTAGGAGTTGGTGGAGACCAAAAACAGAGCTATAAAAAAAGTGAATATTGAACTTACATCCGTGAAGTGGCCAGAAACTGAATGCTAATGTTGCTCTGTGTCTGCTTCATGTGTAAATAAGCAACCGTTTGCTAACATGTTTGCTGTCTTTATGAACTTTATAAAGTGATAATGTGCCATTGTTGTATTTGCAGCAAATCAGTTAATGCTGCTTGAAGTTGTTTTCTGTTGTATGAAATGTTGCTGTTGCTCAAATCACGCCGTGGTACATTATTCAGCACAAAGCTTGTATTTTAGGCATGTTCACATTTTGGCAGCATGAAGGAGCAGATGTTAGAATGATTTATCTAATGTGTTTTCTGCAAGCTGCACATAAAGATGGCTTGTGGTGCTGTATATCAAAGGATTACAGAGGCACTATCTAATGTTAGTATGTCCAGCTTTCTTTTGATGCACTACTCACTCACTGGCATTCACATGACAGTTTGTGTTTCAGTTGTAAATTTAATTTGGGCAAACAGGGCAAATCTAATGGATCTCAAATGTGTTCTTTTTTGTTGCAGCCCTACTTTTGATTAAGGATAATCAGATTGGGTGTATTTATGCAAAAAATGTTGCCTTGTGCTGCTATAAAATACAAAAACATCTTTTCATCATTGCATCCTCTTTTTGATGTTTATTGTGATGACAGATATAGGAATAGGAATGGTAACAAAATTATTACACAGTTAAAAATATCCTTATTTTTTAGTTTAAATGGTAACTACATAACACTACTGCCTGCAGTGTTATGTTTATGTTGCCATAGTGATATGCCTGCCATAAGTTAGAAGAGAATGAAGTCATATATTATGTGTGAGTATTTGTTTGTCCAACTGTTGAGGCTGTCATTAAAGTAGACCCGAGTTGCACCAATGAAGCGGTACCTGGGATTTTACTTTCCCCCAGTAATGCACCAACTAGTTAGCAGTTAAAAAGTAACCAGCATTACACCATAATTTCCTCATAACTCCTTATAACATTTGAAGGACTTCTCCCTGATCACCAAGCCAAACGCCTGTCCAGTATACATATACTTCAATTCACACTCGACTGATATTACCCTCCTCTAGCTCTCCAAATTCTAGGGACTGTCCACACAGGAGCAGATCCCTCAGCTCAGAGAGGTTCTCTGTGGCGCAAAGAGATATGACCCGGTTGGACCCTTCTCTCAACCGTGGCACTGAAAGCTCCTGGATGGATGAGAGGAGGGGCAGAGACAGGTCCCGCCGGGCATCAGGTACAGTCAGATATACACAGATAAACATTTCAAAATGTGTCACTTCCTTAACTATACATAAGGCGATCTTGATCATGATCTTTACCTTGACTTGTGCTCATGCTCTCTTACAGGTTGCATATTCAGGTAATGACCTCAGGCTTGTGTGATTTTCAGAGTCCAGAGTAGACAGGGAGCAAGAGAGTGGCTACTTCTCTCCAGACAGAAGAGGTGACGGTGAGCAGCAGATGGAGGAAGTCAGCAAACGGAGGTATCGTTATTACGAGAGGGGGCATCCTCTTCCAAGCAACTATGTTCCTGAGCCCAAAGCCTGCGTACCCTACAGGAACGTCAGCCTTGGCGTGCCCTCCCATAGGAGGACCCCAGAGACCTATATGCAGGAAACTTGGAGAAGTGAATCCCCAGAGAGGTACACATACCACTCCAACTTTAGACGGGGAACTGATTCACAGAGGAATTCACCAACTCGTCACAGCTCCGTGAGCCCAGATCGCTACAAGTTGAGCGAGTCTCATGCGGGAACCCAGCGAAGGAGCTCCCTCTCCAGGAGTCAGGTTCGGTCTCACACCTCATCTCATGGCTCCTCTCAGCTTCCGTCCCATGGTCCTTCTCGTCATACATCTGGCAGGTCCAGTCCATCCCGCAGGAGGGGGTCCATTGCCTCACCCTCTAGGGCCAGCCCTTCTCACAGGCACACACAGGCAGACTCTTTCCATTTACAGAACGGTGAATATGATGCAATAAAGAGATGCAGCCGAGAGTCGAGGAGACCATCACAAGCTTCAAATAAACACAGTTTGGACTCTGAGAAACTCTACAGGAATCTGGAGTCCATCTCCCACCGTGGATCCTCGGCCATCCAGCAAAACTCATATGAGGGATCTCAAGCATCACCTCAAACCAGAACAACTGTCAACAGCTCAGTCAGCAGTCGCACTCACAACAGCCGTGAAGTATCACCACCCAGGAACAGCTACAGTACACACAGCCACACCCCACAAAGGGAGGCCTACTCCAGGGATAGCAGACCTTCTCAACGCTCCTGGCAGGGGTCCTCACACTCTTTACTCAGTCGCCCACCCTCTCGTGGTTCCTCCACATCAAGACGAAGTGCAAACTCTCAGGTGCTTGGTGGTTCACTGTCACATGTTGCAAAGGAAACTGATAAGGGCAATGAGGGGAATAATAACGTCAGTGGTGACAGAAGCAGGAGCAACATGAGGCGAGGCATGGAAGCCTTACTGATCTCTGAACCCAAGAAGGCTGCAGTGGAAGTGGAGGAGGTACGTACATCAGGTGTTACTTGGTTTTAGCAAAGCTGGTGGTGGGGCTCTGTGGAGGGCAATGTCGGTCTGTCACTCGGTCAACTACTTTGGTCCATAGTGAAATATTTAAACAACTATTGGATGGATTATCATGAAATTCTGTACCGACATTTATGGTCCGCAGAGAATGAAGACTACTGACTTTGGACTTGTCCTCTAGCGCTACCATGAGGTTGACATTCCTGGTTCAGAGTGAAATGTTTCCACAAGAAGGATAACTTGAAATAACTTTGGTGATTCCCTTCTTTTCCTAACTATTCATCTAGCACCATCATCAGGTCAAAATATTAATTTGTCCAATGCTTTTGTTTCCATATAAGGTTATCCCTCACCCAGCTAAAGATGTGTGAAGATTCTATTGAGTATTGGATTCTAAACAAGGAATTATGCATATCTAAGTTAACAAAAGTTGTATGCTACTTCACTTCATATTTAGTGCATATCTCAGACACAAACTATATCAACGTGGAGTCTGGGGCATAATGCCATCCATCTCCAATGACCTTAGTCATTTTGTGTATTTTGGGTCCCTTTAGGAAAAGTTATCAAATTTCAGGCTAAAAGAATGATGTTTAGGGTATTTTTACTGCTGTCAAATGTCAAAACGGGTCAAATTTGACCCGAACAGTATGTAAGGGTTAACATGTTAGCATTCTCTATGTTGTAAACAATTTAGCATGTTAATGTTAGCATTTAGCTCAAAGCACCACTGTGCCTACGTACAGACTCACAGAGCCGCTAGCATGACTGTAGACTCTTATGTTTTGTGTCAGAGACAATGCTCCACACCATATTTCATGTAAAATCTTGATAAATCTTTATGAATCTGAGGTGGTGATGACCATAGACGACTACATTGTCCTGGCTGATATTCCAACAATCCAGTTGGAGTCAGAGGAAGAGCTAGCAGGGCTGAGGAGGAGGAACCAGAGTCCCAGCCCATGCAGGGACCAGAGGCTTAGGACTTACAGGTTGGTGGTAGTATATATGGTACTGTATGGTGTCATGGTCGCATCTATTCATGACAGAAGTCCCACGACCATGCATGTATTCTACATTCCTAGTGTAGGCCTGTGTGTTTCTTAAACTCTTTCTTTGGCGGCTGGCAGATTAGGAAAAAGTAGTGTAGCAAGTAGAAAATACCATAAGTAATTTCCTTAGTTATGGCCAAAGAAAAGAGGAGTGCTCTTAGTGCTTTTGCAGGACACACCAAGAGTGAAACAAAAATGATGTAAATTATGCCTATAGTTTGTTTATGTTTAAATTCAGCTTCTCTATGCTTTAATTTGTCTCTGAAGGTATCAAGATGAAATAGATGTCTACAGTTCAAAGCTTGAGTCAGACGAGAGAGGCAGAGGCAGAGAGAGGGGCAGAGACCGACGAGAGAAATGTCGGGAGTCTGAGAACGGACGATCATCTCGAAGACAATCGGCAGCATCTCTTCAGGTACAATGCACTAACTGCAGACATGTTCACAATAAACTCCACATTGGAACATCACAGCTTGTGACCCTGTCTGTGTTTTCTTCCAAAGAGTTCAAATAATCAAAGTGGAAAACACAGATCTTCAAAGGTGAAGGAGCGAGCTCCTCCTGCTCACCCGCAGACACAGGTGAGCACGGTCCCATGACTTTCTGCATCTGTATAAATCACATGAGTGTTTGGAGGAAAATGGGTCATTCATACATTCATTCTAAAGTAGCTCCCTGATATTTATTACAGCTCTTTTACCTCAGGCGCCCCTCTCGCAGGAGCACCTTGCAGGGAAAAAGCCATTAGTTAGCACTCTTAAGTTTTAGGGCAGCATGTTCATATGATTTATCATCTTTATTAATAGATTCTAGGATTGTTCAAGCCAATGTATCCCGCAGTCTCAGCGTTGCAGTGTCATGGCTTAAACTGCCGAGTCAACAAACACAGAGATGGATGACCACAAAATGAAACAGTCAAAATATAGTTTTTTCAATGCTGTGAATCACATGCAACCATGCAAAACTTTGCCGTAGTTCAGAAACCCAGGCATATTAATAAGAGCTACGTGTGATCTCACATTTGTGACTTCCTTAGTTCACATATCATTCATTTTCTTCTCTCTCAATGCCTCTTTCTTTTCTGCCCCTCGTCATAATATATACTGGACAATATGATGCATGCATGGTAAGTATTTTATGTGATTTTGTGCTAACATGCTTTAGTAGCACGTGCTTGCTTACAACTCAACACTTCCTCTTTCTTTTTCCACATTTCCACTGTTTAATAATGACAATAGTAATTTGTAAAAACTACACCTCTTCCCCTTTTTTACATTACCATTCTGCCGTATGTTCCCCGTTTTGTCATGCTTTAATGTTTCGGCTGCCTCTCTATTCTTCAGAAAGATTAGCTCACAAAGACACGCTCATCTGCTTCTGACAGTTCCCGTTTCCTCTAGTTTCACGATCAAGTGTGAGACAGAAACCACTACAGAATGCATTTAAAGAGCTTGCGCTTAATACTTTAATTGCAGGTGTTGTTACTTGAAGGGGTGGATGTCCAGACTGGATGAGCATGGCAAGGTAAAAAATATTTTTTGAAGTTGTTCTTCTGCTATGTCTTTTTAAAAGTTATTGATGTTTTCTATTCTAATTCCTGTTGTAACCACAATCTCACACCCTGACAGACAGTACAAACACCAAGAACAAGAATCGACCCCTAAACTATCTATAAAGACGTCCACATACGATTGTACTGAAAACATCAGTAGATGTGTGTAACACATTATAACAAATTCATTTAATGATGTCTGTGCTCAGTGGAGGAAACACTGGTTTGTTCTGGGTGACACTTCGCTGATGTACTACAGAGACACGGAGGCCGAGGAGGTAGGACATGATATGTGACATAAAAGTACATTTTGATTTGTAAGAACATTTTCCAAGTGTTAACCTACAGAAATGAACTTCAATCTACATAGTGTAATTTTGAAAATTTTTAATGGCGGTTTCGCCACAACTTGCCCAATATCATTCATTCTTCTCTGATGTTTGGGTTACAAACCTATTTGACCTCTTGTTGTGCTGCAGTCAGATGATCTGGACGGAGAGATCGACCTGACATCCTGTGTGAAAGTGTCAGACTGTGACGTAGAGAAGAACTATGGACTCCGAATAGAAGTATGTATTTACTGTACTTGTGTTTTGCTCATTGTGTTGTACAGAATACCATCAGACAGATGGACAATTACATGTTTGGCTGCTTCCTGTTTAACAGTGTGTGCGTGTGTGTCTTTGCTCCGTCTTTTGATTTCCTCCAGACAAAGAGAGCCGTGTTCACTCTTTCTGCTCTGACCTCCAGAATACAGCGGAACTGGGTGAAGTTACTAAAGCAGGCGATCCAGAAAAACATGCAGTGAGTCTGACTTTATACTTGCAGACAGTGGTGGAGGACGTATTTACTTGAGCAGAAGTAGCAATACCACACTGTAAAAATACTCTGTGTGAGTATTCTGCATTGAAAAATGTTACATGAGTAAAGGTACATAAGTATTATTAGCAAAATGTACCTAAAGTATAAAAAATAAAATAGCTCAATGTATATACATGGCCATGGTGAATATATCATTATATATTAAATTATTAGATTATTATTGTTGATGCTTTAAAGTCATAATTGAGCAGCATTTTACCATTGTAGTTATATACTGTTGGGTAGTAAAATGTGTCAGGTTTGGGGCCTTTTGGACAAAGCCTGACATTTCCTGCTGTCACTAGGTGGCAACCATGGCAACCCTGGTAACCATGGTGACCGTAACGACTGTTACCATAACCATGGTGACCATAGCCATGGCAACCACGGCAACCATAACCATGGCAGAATAATAATTCCTTCCGTTTCAATTGGGTCGTTGCAGGGCTACCTGCTCGGGCCCTAATAATTAATAAAACTGCTATTTTGCCTGACAGCATCTGTCATAATGTATTGTAGATACATAATGTGTATTGTATATGTAGTCATATATAAATTACAAAACAGGACATCCTTCATGGTGAGTACTTGATGTTTATCATTTTATTCAAGCAAAATGTGCTATAATCCTCAATCTAATTTCAAAAACAGCTGTTCCATAGACCTGATCACTGTGAAGGAATACAGACGATGTGATTGAGTGGTCTGTCTGTAGTGAACCCCCCCTCTTTCTTCTGATGTGCAACATGACACTCCTGCCTTTCCCTCGTTCCGACCTCAGCCAATCAGACACCGGCAGCGAGAAAGAGAACCCCCTCTCTCCGAGACCGTCGTCATGCCAACCCCTTGCTCGGATCACCTGCAAGGACTTTGGCTTTGATCCTACCACTTCCACCTCCACCACCACAGCTGCAAACTCCCGCCAGGTCGACCACCACCACCAAATTGTAGACGGGGATCTTGACTTATCTCCAGCCAGTCGGAGAGAGGAAGGGGTTGGCTGGGACCGTGAACAAGCGAAGCGATTGGAGGAGAGGAACAGGTGGTTTGAGGAGGGGGTCCCCTTCAGTGAGATGGGCAGCAGGTGGGACTCCATGGACCTGAAAAGGGGGAGTGTACCTGTGCCTGTTACTGAGACCATGGACTCAGAGGTCAACATGAAGTGGACAGAATTCGAGACGATGTCATTTAGCGACATGAGCGCGCAGTCTCTCATTGGAGCCCGGGCTCATCAGTCAAGCACCCCGCAGGCTTCACAGTCTCTCATTAGCGCCCAGACAAATGAATCGAGCCCTGAAGAGGCCAAACACTCTGTCATCAGCATATCAGAAACTGATTTATCGAGCCCAAAGGGGGATCTTCCATCCATGAATGGAGCCCAAACCATTCAAACAAAAACAGCTGAAGCTCTTCAGAAGGAGGTAAGGAAAGAACCTCAAGTGCACTAGAAAAAAATTACTTTTAAGTGTTTTCAATGCAACATATTATGTTAATATCCAGTAGTGATGTACAATACATCTCAATCGTTTCCCTCCCCCATACATCCCCTGCCAGGCCCTCTTTCTTCGAAAGCAAATGGAGAGCATTAAGAGGGAGCGTGCAGCCATGGGGATAGAGGTGGACAGCCCATGTGGCCCCGGGGCCCCCTGTAGGGCCAGACTAGAAGCCATGGAAGTAGCCCATCGGAAAGCACTGCAGGAGCTTCAAGAGAAACACGAGGGGGAGATCAGGGAGCTGGAGGAGCAGAGAGGAAGGATGCTGCAGGAGGAGAGCCAGGCAGCTGCTAAAGGTAAAAGCAGAAGTATCAAGCAATGACAGCTCAGTAGGGACATTCTGACACAAATCAAGCTTGGGGTTTGTTTCTTCTTAGCATATTCTCTCTGTACGTTGATGGAAATGCATTTTATTATATTTAAGCAGTTATATGTCTGAGGTTGAAGGTTCATTATTGACCTTGGAAATAATGAATTTTGTGCTACAATAACAAACAATTAATAGTTTTCATACCATGTCATATAATAAGACTTGATTCCTCATTCTTTTACCTCACAATTCCAATTCAATTCACATATTAACTGCGGCCTCTGACAATCACCAAACCACCATTACCCTGTGGTAATTATTGTTTAGCTACAAAATGATTTAGGGCCTTAAATTCAGAAATAAAACTACCTATACATTTTTTAAACATGCATAGAAGTTCAATTATTTTTAAGTTAGAAACCCTTGAAAATGACGTCTACTGCGTATGGCTGCGTATTCACCCTTCCTCTACCTTGGAAATGGTTTTTAAGAAACTGGTGGAAGGTATTTACCATGTTTTTTTAACATGGTAATGTAGTATTGAAACTTCTGGACTAACTGGAGAATAGTAAATATAGGTAAACAGATGCAATCAAGTGAAAATATTAAATAAATATAAAGGCCTAAGCTTCCCATATTATTTCTTTCTATCCTTTACATCTGAACTTTATCCACACTTTTACCCTCAGGGAGGAGATAAAGACAAGTAAGAGCCAACACAAGTCCTCCTTATGTTTCAAACCAGTCCGTATTTTTGATCTGTTCTCAATTAACTGTGTTGTGTTGTTTTTAATGCTGTGTGGTGAAGGCAAAGACAGTATAAATAACTACTTAACTGTTTATCGAAGTTATGGAGGCACAGAGAGCCGCTCACAGAGAGGAGCTGGAGAGAGAGGTGGAGAAGGCCAGGAGGTTGGCTGGAGGAGCTGCACACGTGGATACTTCATACAGAGGCCCCATGTAAGTTTGTTATAGTCACTCTGTTATCATACCGAGAGTGATCTCCATCTCACATGTGCTTGCTGCAGGCTTTATATGTTCCACACTCGACCATGACCCCATGGATGATAGTGCATTATGGTTTAGTCCATAACTCGTGTGTTTGTCTGTGTCAGGCCCCGGGCGGATGACGTCTTGCACAGTGAGTTGGATGTGCTGTCAGAGCGCTACTCTCAGAAGTGCTTGGAGCTGAGCCGCACTGAGCAGAGCAGCAAGAGCAGAGAGACTGAACTCGGTCACAAGGAGAGAGAGCTGGAGCAGCTCAGAAGAGAGAACCAGGTTTATATACATGTCTGATTTCAACATTAATAAGCATGTTAGTTATATACAATATTTCTCTAACATCATTTGAGCTAAAAAAAAAACTGTTTTCAGGAGCTTAAGGCCAAGCTGGCGGAAGAGATCAGCCGCATGCGTTATTTCATCACAGGCCAGAGGTCGGACATGGTATCTCTTGGCAACGCTGAGCGCACTACGACAGAAGTAGAGGTATTGATAGTAATAAATTCAGTGGGTCTAAATTAGATCCAACCTAATCTCAACTCGTGTGAAAGTAGGTGACACTAAAACATCTTGCTGCATCCCAACACAGTTTAATTTATTGCACCTGAAATATTAACTTGGGCATGAAGGACAAATGTTGACATTACTGTTGTCATTGGGAAGCGGGAAGTCGTATATCACATATGTGCTCTGGGAATTTGAACCCGCTTTAATAAAACAAATTGATCAAAGCACTCTTATGGTTTTGTCTTGTATCCCCAGTAATGGCTCCCTGTTGCAGAATCATCACCGGCTACATGTTTTTTTCTGGTGGCTTCATTTGTGTTGAGCATCTGTGGTTGGTCACATTTCAGCGCAGCACATACTGCCACCTACTGCCTGAATCACCGTGCATGTTTAACACCTAGCACATCACTTCTACTGCAGTGAAATATTTTATGGCTAGACTTACAGCAATCCCACACCAGTGGTGGAAGAAGTATTCAGGTCTTTAACTTCAGTAGAAACAGCAATACGCCAGTTATGGCTGCAACTAAAGAATATTTCCATCATTGATTAATCTGCCGATTAATTATTAAGAATTTGTGCATGTAAAATGCTCATCACAATTTCCCAGAGCCCAAAATTACATCCTCAAATTGCTTCTTTTGTCCAACAGTCCTAAACCCAAAGACTCATGTTTAAGAAGCTGGAACCAGCAAATGTGGTTATCAAAATTCTTTCTATTGACCAATCATTGCAGCTCTAACACCAGTGTCAAAATACTCCATTATAAGTAAAAGTCCTGGGTTAAAAGTACTATCGGCAATATGTTAATTTGTTATATCAAAAGTAAGTATTTGTTTTTTTACTGGTAAGAGTAAGATTTTACATTTTGTCTTTCAGATGTTACTAAGGGCAAAAGACAATGAGGTGCAGTATCTTAAAAAAGAAATCAGCTGTCTACAGAATGAAGTGGAGTCCCTTACCAAGGTATGTTTTATGATCTCACCTTTTGCCTTATATCAAATGATCTAAAATATCACACTCCTATGTTGTGCATTTACACCTTGGATTTAAACGATCCTCCCTGCTTGACTTTGATGTGTTTTCCATATATGTTGCCACCTTTACTGTAGGAGAAGGAAGCAGCTTATGAGCGTTATAAGGAAGCCTATGTGGAGCTGAGTAACATGAAGGGGCTTAGCCAGTTGGAGATGGGCTCCCTCAACGAACACTTGAGACTGGCCAACGCTGCACTTCAGGAGGGAGCGAGACAGACCTGACCAATGATGACGACTGTTAAAAACTCACCTTGAAGAACAAAGACAGCAAGCCAACATAAAAGATTTACAAAAGTGTAACAAGGGCATCATTACAGTACAATAATAATGTGTTATGACTGGATATGACCTAGAAGAGAACTATTGTGTACTTTGAAACCTCCATGCACAAACTGTTAAGAAATAACAAGCGTTTATCCACGTGTAATCGACTGTTTATTGAGTGACAGACACAATCGTGCAAACAAGAGTGAATGCATAACTAGTAGTTTTGATAGCCTCACATGATAGGAGATTTCAAAAATATGAATTTAGTGAAAACAAATAGCAGAGGAGAGAGGAATGAGATGGGTGGAGGTAAAGAGATGTATTTGGATGTCAAAGTTCCCCATCTTCCTCGTGCCGGCTGGTATGCTTTCAGTCAATATTGCAAAGCACCCTGTGGATGTGAATTATTGAAAAAAAGAAAAATCAGCTTTCTACTGTTGCCAGTTGTCATCATAGCAAATATAACACACACTAAACCCTTTGACATTGTAGCTGACACACCCTTTACACATGGAAGAAACAAAAGGGTCCAAGCAACAGTGTTTAATGGTTAAAAAAGGCGAGGCTAATACACACTCTGACATACCATTTGTTTCTGAAGTTAGCTAGTCATCGTCGTCGTCGTCCTCAGGGACAAAGATGTCGTGCTCCTCCAAGAGAGCGGCAAAGTTCTTGCTGATCAGAGTTCCCACATACAGGAAAGGCACCACCACTACTGTCATGCGGATAAGACCAAACGGTGTCTGGAAAACATGAGGAATAGTCAAGGGACACGAAAATTAAGAGTTTATTCAAGGGGTGGTGGGGCACATGAACTGTTCAATTACTAAAAATATGAATTAATATTTTGGTCAACAGTTTCCCCAGAAGCTAAAAACTAAAATCTAATCTCCAAAGTTACTAGTCACAGGGTTGGTGCAAATTGCCTAATAATTGTCCAAATCTAGTTTAACAAAGGACTTTATCTCAGTACATATTTCTACATTAACGTGCATAACCAAATTACTGTGTAAAGACTAGGAATATAAGGTAATTAGCTAATTTTTTCCACAGGGGCTCCACAGCAGCTCCATGAGTGGAGCAATTCTTAAAATTGAATTTGGACAACACGACTATTTCAATTTGACCCTTTGCTATGTCCACGAGAGGGATTTTTCTATGTGTAGTGATATTAAAGGAAGATTAGAGACTAAAGTATTTCCTGTTTAGTCTCGGCACAATATAGTCAACTTGACACACACATTAAAAAAACTCCCTAGGCCTAAATCATTCGGATGTTAGGGGGATTTACAGCTTACTGTGTGTGCTGCTCAATTACTTTAATCGCACTGGGCAGCATTACAGTTACAAAAAAAGACTGTATATCCTTAGTTTTCCTCGACCGTTCTTGCCTTGACAACAACGCACATCAAGATGTATAGGTCAAATTGTTACGCGCCCAAATAAAACAATTCATCAGAGGGAAAGCTTCTAATTAAACATTACGTCAATTGCTTAAATAAAATGTCCACTTTCATAAAGAATGTGACAGAACTTTACAAAATAAAGGATAATTACTTCCTGAACTAACCTCTACGGTCGCGTAAATATACGTTAATTGGCTGACTTGTGTCTTCTGCATTTCTATTCGCCACAGCTGGTATCAATCCAGCGTTAAGTCCCGCCTACGCTGTCAGTTCTTGTCGGTAAGCAAAGCGGAACAAAACTCACTTTATCCGGTTTCGGTAAAATTGCCCCCGACGGCGTTGATACTACGCTCCTGCTTCGAGTCGTCCTGTATATGTTTGATGTTTTCAAGCCGGTGTTACGGCTCATTATCCCCGTACTTCGGCTGGGAAGCCGCAGTGGGAGCCGCAGGATACTCGTCGCCATTTTTTCCAGTATGTGGGGGTGGGACGTGTTTATGGGTGGGACATGTCTTTTATGGGCGTATCTTGATGTCTGACAGAAATAAAGCACGAACAGGATACTTCTGATGCATCAATCAGTTATATACTGCAAATTAAACCCCGTCGTGTAACCATTACATTTGTGGCAGTTCTGACGTCCTCATTCAAATATACGCAGCCATACGCAGTAGACGTCATTTTCATCTTAAAGTTCAAATGAAATCAAATTCATTCATTCATTTAAAATGTTGAAAATCTTCTTAGTTTTTTTTTGTTCTTCATACGTTAGATTATTAATTAACAGTAAAATATTTGGGTCAATCCATTTAGATTTGTGTATGTTAAATTTACCCATAATGATCAGCTACTCAACTTTGTATGTATACAACATCAATACGTGAATCTGCAAATTAGCAGGCTACCCATTTTATTTATGATAAAACTCTACATATTAAATGAGTGTAAGCACAGTGACAAAAATAAATAAGAACGTGTTCTTGACTCAGAATTACATAAATGTTGTTTTTTGTAGAATATATCCTTGTTGTTCCAGATATATTGCCAGAACAGGAATTTGGTTTATGTCCCAAGGTCCAGGCTAAAGAGCTTTGTCTGTGAAATTAAGCAAATGTATCAGCAATTTGTCAAAAAAAACCAATTTGAATTAAACAGTAAAAACCATGTTAAAATAAATAAATATGTGGGGGGGAAGGATTTCTTTTTGTATGTTTAACAATTCACTATATTATTCAAGGCATTCAAATACAAACCCTAAAGGTATTTATGTCCTAACGTTTAGACGGGGACGTGTAACGTCACCAAACAGACCAACGCGCGAGGCTGACTGCAGCACTTTCTCCAGGCAGAGGCACGAGAACGCGCTCCGCGGCGACGCGCACGGAGAGGAAGTGGAAAGACGGAAGAAAGGACGTTGAATAAACTTGCCAACTTCTAGCTGACTGGCTAGAGATACAGTTAGATACCATGTAGACCTGGTTACTTGGTTCGATCCAAATTTACTTAACTAAACAAACGCCCTGTCTACATTCAGTAACCGCCCTCTCAACTCGCCACACGAGACGACCTGGGGACTCCAGCAGTTTTCAAACAGACGTTGCACTTGCTCAGTCGACCCGAAGTCATCCACCGTTAAAAAGTCACATTTAGCTGTTGTTAAAGTGCTGTGATAACCAGTAAGTCGTATTAACGCTACACACAACCAGCTCGCTGGCTCGGTGAGACTCAGGCTTTTTCCTCCGCGTGGGAAAAGTTGTCCGTGGTGGTGGAGGAGCCAACGAGGCCTGCAGTTGAGGCTGCATGTGTAAGGACTGTTGCTGGCGAGGAGTGACTCACACTACGTTAGCTAAACATGTCGGCCCAGGCACAGATGCGAGCGATGCTGGACCAACTGATGGGGACGGGGAGAGACGGTGAGCACTGCTGGCTGTTGTTGCGATCGGGGTTTGATCACATCAGGGCAAGAGTTTGTGTTGTTGCTAGCATTAGCCTGAAAGCTAACCTATCTGCCACACAGTGACAGTGAGGCATGCTATGCTAACCAAGCTAGCATGAGAATAGCCAGCCGGCTAGCTACCTGTTGTTTTTGAGTTCTGAGGTTACACGGCAGTTTAAGTTGTTGTGAACATCTACAAAAACGATATTAATACAATTTTTGAATCCTACTTAATCATGGTCAGCGTGCTCTTGTTTTCCTGGCACCGTTTCTCGCTACCAGATGTCATGTTATCAGACTATCCGAGCAGCTAACTTTGGGGTTTACGGTTGCAGATGCACGATTAATTCATCGCGAGTCTGCACCTCAGTGCAAGGCTACAGTCTGACGTACGGGCTATACAACACGCTAAAATGTCTGTCTGCTGCTCTGCTTTTCTGTTTTAAGGAGATACCATGCGGCAGAGAATCAAATTCACAGATGAGCGAGTCTGCAAAAGTCACCTCTTGGATTCATGTCCTCATGATATTCTGTCAGGCACCGTGAGTATTTCATGTTTATACACACACCGATACACAAAGAGCATTATCACCAGTCAGAAGGTATAAGATAGTTCTTGTTATTGGTTCTACACCAGCACGTTGACCTTAAAATGACACAATGACTATAATCTTATAGTGCTGACTTGGAGCTTTTAGGGTGTGCACATTTATATTGTATGAGCAGTTTTTATACCTAGGCTTTGTCAGTGATTGTTAACATACAGATAAAACTACCAAGAGGCTACGTTTCATCTGAACCCCGTTCAGATGTTTCGCTTTCTTAGGATCAGATTGAAGGCAAAAGGCCTCTGCAAGCAAAACAGGACGATGGAATGGAAGGAATGGTACCAAATGTCAGATGATGTTTGTAGTAATGGACTTCTTCCAGATTTTGCCTATAAACTTTTGAATGTATCTGTGAACTTGTCCAGTTATTTTCTGTCCCCCCAAATCACAATTTCAAATTGATTATGCCGGAGTACAAAACCAACACAGAACTGTACTGTATATAATACGATAGTCTGGATGCAGTTAAGTAATACAGTCAGTAACCTGGCCCTGCAGCACTGTGGAAGGATATGGGATTTACGGTCCCTAATGTGATGCCGTTTAAAATGTTCTGAAACATGTTGAGTGAAATGAAGAATGTGAACACAATATATTGATGTCTTTCTCATTTCTGCAGCGAATGGACCTGGGAGAGTGTATGAAAGTCCATGACTTGGCCCTTAGAGCAGACTATGAGATTGCCTCTAAGGAGCAGGAGTACTTCTTCGAACTTGATGTAAGTTATACAAGCACAAACACACCCCATCACCTCATCGTGTATAGCTCTGGAGAAAGAATTAGTTGTTTTCTATGATTCCATTGTAAATAATCACTGAGTATTACAAATCTCATGTCATGACCAGTCCAAAGTGAACAAGTTCCAAATGATCACAACAAAAATGATTTTGCTCTGACGATTGGTACGAGCGTAGCAGATTAATCTTGCTGGTACACACTTAATAGAAAGCAGATGCTGAGCATGTTTATTTAGTGCCAGCAATAAATTGCACATTAAGAATTCCATAAACTGGTAATGAAGTTTCCAAAGAGTTGGTCGGTTTAAGTTTTGTAAAAATACATTTTTTTCCCAAATATGTTTTGAAAATAAGGTTTAAAATTAAATTAGTAGAGTTTAACATGGTGAACATTCTTTTTCCACCATACAGCGTAGTGTATATTTTACACACACAAAAACCTGTTTTTCTCGCAGGCTGCCGAACACCTTCAGTCTTTCATCGCTGACTGTGACCGCAGGACCGAGCTGGCCAAGAAGAGACTAGCCGAGACGCAGGATGAGATCAGCGCTGAAGTGGCTGCAAAGGTGACACACTCATTGTTGACCGTGTGAGATTATTACCAGGTGTCTGTGAATGTTGCACTCTTTATAACGGAGACTAATTATCTCCTGGGTAAATGCAAATTCACACCATCTGGTTATCAATCTGTGCAAAGCAACATTTGTTTTCGGTCTTAGCTAATTGCAAATTTTGCCTCTGCTTCTCCTGCCATGAAAAGGCCGAACGTGTCCACGAGCTGAACGAAGAGATCGGGAAGCTGCTGGCCCGGGCAGAGCAGCTCGGGGGCGAGGGGAATGTAGACGAAGCCCAGCAATTGCTGGAAATGGTGGAAAAGACCCGGGCCTTGAAGAAAGAAGCAGAGGTTATTATTATTGTTGTTATGACAAGTTTGTGTTAGAATAGGTACACATTTTTACTTACATGTCATTAACTACACCTGTAATCTTAGTTTCTGTCTGTGAAAGTTTACTAAGGACAGTAGTTAAGAATAAATGAATTGACTTAAAGGTAACCAAAGACAGCTAAACATACGATATCTTCTCAAAATACTGACAGAAATAGGGAAAACATTTAATAAATTCTCGATGTTTAACTTGTGTATTTTGAGTCGACAGAGTGCCTTAATTTTGAATAGGTGTCGCTCAACATATCTTGCACTCACACAATGCATGCTCTATCGTGCAGGCAGGATGAAATACAAATTAAGTCCTTTTGCTTTTTGTGGTTTGAGTTAATTTGCGCCATAGTCTCATAACCTTTGTTCTTGCAGGATGTCTACAGAAACTCGATGCCAGCCTCCAGCTTTCAACAACAGAAACTACGGGTGTGCGAGGTGTGCTCTGCCTACTTGGGTCTCCACGACAACGATCGTCGTCTGGCTGACCACTTTGGGGGCAAACTGCATATTGGTTTCATTGAAATCCGCGAGAAGCTTGACAAGCTAAGGGTAAGGGGTGCACACAAAGAACTATTTTAAATGTTTATTTAGTAAACATTTCATTATTCATTTGCATATTCTTTTTCCATTATTTGTATTGTACTGAACAAAGAAGATAATCAGATGCTAGAATTTTTCAGTTATGCGCTAATTTTGTTTAATCCAGAAAGCAGTTATAGAGAAACAAGAAAGAATGCGAATGAGGAGACGAGAGGAACGTGAAAAAGAAGATGAAAGAGAGCGACAGTGGGAGGTGGAGCGGGAACGAGAAAAAGAGCGAGAATGGGAGAGAGAACGAGAAAGGGAACGGGAGCGTAGGAGGTAAGAGACGAAATTCCTCTGTTACTGTGTACAAAGAAAAAGTTCGGTGTCACCTGGAAACGGAAACTGTCTGATTGAATGTGTTTCTGTCTTAGATCAAGATCTAGAAGCGGAGAGCGATACAGGTATGTCTGCTTTGATCAGAATCCCTTGATATGTTTTGTCTTTGTCGGAATCATGGGAGTGACTTAAAATTTCGCAGAGTAAACCGGCTCATGCTACAACATGAGTTGCATGATCATGCCGGGATCCTTGTCAGAGTCAGGCAGGTGTGGGTGCAAGGTATTATGACAAAGCCTGGCGATTTCAATCTTTAATGCAGGTTTATTTCAACCCCTTTCTTCTATTATAAAGTAAATAACTTAAATGTTTCAGTCCTGGGATAAGTCACTCACAAGCAACTCCTACACAGATGCAATATAATCGTCCTTCTTTATTCTTACTGTTTCCAACAGTCTCGTTCCTCGGCCGACGGTCCAGCACCCTCTCTCACTCGTCTTCTTTAGCTCTCTTTCTTGGACTGACTGTTTCCCACACTCAGTCACACATCGACTCCCTTGTATCGGCTCCTCTTCTCCTTTTATCTGTCTCCTGCTCAGTTACCTGGCAATCAGGTAACTTGGTGCAGCTGGGCAGCACCTGCTCCTCTGGCTGCCCAGCTGCACGTGGGTTTTGTAGTCTTCTCCCACTGATATGCTGGTTTGTAGTCTCCGTCACCTCCACCCGGTCAGCACATACTCTCCAGCTATGACTCGGCCTGTTGCGACGTCACAAGCTATATAACATGTCGGAGTGTAGTAGTGTCCATTTTTAGGCAAGGAGTGTGCCATGATGCGGTTTTATAAAGGTAGTCATTATATGAAGTAGTTTCAACATTACAAAATACAAACACAAAGGTGTAATGGTATTCAAAGCCAGCTGTGATACAGCAGTGTTGATATGTGAAGAATTGTGAGCTATTTTGCAAATGTTAGTTAGAACCAACATGTAGTATGGTGATAAAGTAAGCAGTTTTTTCTTTTGAGTGGTAAACAGTTCAGAGGTTGACATGAGTCTGATGCACAAGTTGTAACTGTGCAGTTAAGTAAAAGCTGTGAACATTAATCTAGAAATGTGATGAGGCTGCTGCTCAGAGACGTAAGATTAAAAATAATGTTGGTCAATCAAGACTGGATATTAATAATATAATATTATATATTATTTTATTTATATAGCACCTTTTAAAAACCGTTTACATAGTGCTTTGACAGACATAGCAAAAAACATGATGCACAGAAAACAAAAAACAGGATAAAAGATTAATAATACAAATTTAAAAAAATTAAAACTCATAAAAGACAATATAAAAAGAATATAAAATGATGTCGTCCTTATATCCTATAAGGACGACATCACATGAAAGCAAGTCTATAAAAATGTGTTTTAAGAAGTGATTTAAAAGAGGTTGCTGATTTTGGGAGCCTTATCTCCTCGGGCAGATCTTTCCAGAGTCGAGGGGTATTGTCTGTGGCAGTAGTGTTATGGGGGGTTTCAGTTGGTCACTATGGTGAAACAAAAAAAAAAGCTTTTTGCTTGAAATTAAGACCACCACCATGACGAACATCCTAAAACGTTGTTACACATTTGTGAAATGAAACTGTTACCTTCAGGGGGAAAAAAGCAGACGTAGGATGTCGCACAGCAAATGCCATGTGTATTTAATGTCTGTGGCTAATGTGTAGGCCGTCATCTGCCAACTAAAGTGATCTCTAGACAAGATGCATCAAGAAGCCTTTATCTGAGAATCCATAGCGTTTACTTAAACCTTGAAATCTGTTTTTCTCCATTGAAATAATGATTGTAGGGATGGGGGCAGTTCGTCCTCCCATCATTCCAGACGCCACCGCTCCTCTCGTTCCAGAGAAGAAGGCGGAGAACGGGATCGTGAGAGAGAGAGGAAACATCGACACAAGGACAGGCATCGCTCACGCTCTGACTCTCACAGGCGCAAGAGGAAGAGGTGTGGCTTTTAACCATCACTGAAACTTACATAACAGCATCATTAGGAGAGGACATGCAAAGCGAAATGGAATCAGCTTCAAGTAACAATATATTCAAGTGCTTATAAATGGATTTAGTGCTGAAACAATAAATCGATTAATCAGTTGAGTAATAATAATGATCAACAGCTATTTAGATAATCAATTAATATTTCAGGTCATTTTTCAAGCAGAAATTCTAAGAAAAAAAGAAACGTCACATGTTCCAGCTACTCATATGTGAGGATTTGCATCTTTTCTCTGTATGAATCATTTATCATAAAAAAATCAAAAGCAACTTGAATGTCACCCTGTCCTCTTGGAAGATGTGACGGCCGTTTTTCACAATTCTTCGCCATTTATTAGAGTTGAATAGTAAATTAATCTTTCAAATATTTGACAGATTACAATCAATTTAAATTTTAGTTCAGCTCTAGATTAATTTATAAATTAATCTGGAAACTAATTGTAACACCATTACTGTAGCTTTAACACAATAGTCACCGACTACATGACAAGAATTACAAATATAGTTTTAGAATGTTATACAATATAGTTGAATATGGACGTTATCACAAACTAATTATTCTTGTACAAATAAAAGTCTCCAGTTTTTACTCTCTCTTTCAATGGTTACGGCCCGGCTAGTCTGACATGCTCCCAGACATTGAGAGCTGTCTGTCTACATGTTGACAATAACTTTAACTTTTCAAAACATTTGTCAAACTCAAATCGAGGACATCATGTCCTCCATCTTGTGCTGGAAGTGAACTTTCCATTATATAAAAAACAAATCCGTGGTCAACTGTTTCTTCCTCAGGTCCTCCAGAGACAGATCATCTCACACCCGCGAAAGAGAACGCTCGCTGTCCCAGGAGAAATGTGGAGAGGGATTGCGTGACGACAGGGTGGAGTTCAGAGACTGGGAGGACGGGGAGAAGTCCCCCTCTGCGGACACAGCCAGGGGCAGGGAACGGGAGAGATCCCTGTCGTATGAGCGGGACCGGCGCTCTAGCTCCGAGGAGCGAGAGTCCGGGGAGATATGAGCGGGAGGGGATGCCTCCAAAGTCATTGATTTGAATATATTGTTTAGTAAAAGGAGCATGGCGAGATGAGTGTGTGTTGGTGCGAATGTGTGTGTGCTTTGTATGTGTGTTCATGTTAGAAGCGGGACATATACGTTAGCAGGGGTGGGCGGTGGAAACTTGGGGTTGAGGGAACAACTTCAGAGATGTCAGTCAAGGAAACATGCAAACCAACTTTTATAAGACTCTGAATTGTGAGGCTAGTGTGACCTGGAAGCAGCATAGTCATTTTTTTTATGCCATTTTGTCGATGTTATGTACAGTTATTTTGACAGTGATGAGTGAGTGAAACAGCAGCCTTACTTTGAGTCTGTTTTTTATTTTACTCACATAAAGTGCTGTTTGTTTGTTTTGTTTTTTATCATTAGTTGAACCTTAAATGTTAAAACTGTTTTACCTGTTCCATTACGAATCCTATCAGTTACAGTAGCTGTGGATTTATTTACACGGGTTGGACTCAAAAATGTTGCTTGCAGTAATGTTTTGAAATGAGCTGTGAATGACTGAAGGCACTTCCGATCTTTTTGTTTTATTTGCTGCCTTCAAGCCATAACAATCTCATTTGGAAAGTCTTGTACACATCCCTGAGTCTGCCCTTAATTCAAGATGCCGTGAAGTGCTCGTCAATAAACTCACTTGTCCCCCTGAAAGATGTCATCCAAATATTTCCACTCAGCTCCTGACATGAATCCATATAGATGATGTGCATCTTTACATACTGACACTCAAAGGCCAGGGACTTGTGTCCTGTTTGCTGTGATACAACCTGGATGTATTGAGGGGGATCTTACTTTTGCTGTGCCACCATTAAGTGAATAAAATGTTCTGCTTCCATTCAAATACAATGTGTTTATACATATTTCTCTGTAACATCACCTTCTGTTGCATGCAGTTTGGTCAGCATCTTATATTTGTGACACAACAAACGTGTTGTGGTTCGAGAGCTCATGCCGTAGCCAGAGGGCCAGTTTTGTTACCCTCCTTTTATGTTTGTTGAAAAAACAATTGTACATAGATATTCATACACCTACAAAACAAACATTACAAGACTGTACCCCCCCATGCTGTTTTCAATTTAGAGAGATTGTGCATAAAACAAAAAAAAGTATAACTGAAATAGGTTCAATTTGTTGGTTTTTTTACTTAGCTGTTTGGTCCTAGCATTTATCACGGTTACTTAAATATATTTCTAAATTCTAATATATCGTTTCCTTGCTGAGCATTTACTTTGAACGTCCTGTTAAGAAAATTGATTTCATTGTATGAGCATCATGGTTCAGGATGCTTTGTGCACCTTCCTCTCCTGTCGAAGTGCCACTGAGCAAGAGTCAGGCTCCTCGCCTGCTGCTGCGACTCCGTTTTAGCTCCTAATTCCCTGTCGAGGAGAAAGAGAACGCCAGCTCCACTCAAGTCCTGAATCACTGATGGCAGCGTTTCGCTCCAAACGTGCAATCTGTCTACCCGTGTGTTGCGACAGGTCACGAGTGAATTGTAAAACAGCTAGCGGCCTGTAGGTGGCAGAAAACAACTGCGTATGTGCGGAATACGCCACGACGTCTTACTGCGGGTTTAACGTCATGACGTATGGAGCACGTTCGTAAAAGAAGCGCGAGTTACCATGAAGCGCCTGATAGCTTGGAAGTAAACTGCCTGAAAGTGAGACCGTTTTACGCGTTTCTGTCAGGATGTCGTTGTTGAAGCCATTTAGTAAGCTGCCTGGTTTGAACACAGCGAACATCTTGGTGAGTTTGTGTTTCATGAGCTTTAACTACTGACAGTTACGGAGACAAACCACTGAGTTCGGGTTATAGACACAGCAGCGGATATCGGCTGCTCTCAGGATGAGTGTTTTAAAGTGAGGTGAGCTAGCTCAGTCATTAGCTAACGCTTTCTACCTGACATACAATTCCCACTTTTATCTAAACAAAGCACAAGTATATATGACTTTTAGTCAATTCTAAGATGTATATATCCCATCTGACATAATGACATACCCAGGTTTAAAACACTTTTAATTTGGCATGAAGCTCACCCTCCTATGGCAGCTCAAAGTTTCAAAACAAAAGCACATGTTCCCTAATGCGGTGGTTCCTGGGATCTGGATGGAAATATGATTTGTCAGATTTAAAAAAAAAAAAAAAAATAGAAACGCCTTTTTGTGAATTTCTATTTGTGAAATAGTGGCTCATTTTAAACTCTTCAGCACTCTTTGGTGGTACTGCTCACCTGTCTACCTGACGTGATATGTAGTTTGAGGGACAAATGGTGAAAAGGTTGCCTTTATAATATGGTATACTTTCAAAGAATAGCAGTATCTTGTTTGTGAGAGATCTTTCAGAATATATAAAACTAAATGTGTTTTGACCCTCTGCGTGTGTGTGCGTGTGTGTTTTCACAGAGCGCAGGAAGACATTTATTCCTAGAAGGACTGTGATGAGTTACAATACCACAATGTAACAGAGTCCTAAAGTACTGTATTCAAAGTTGTACACCACTAAATGTGTGGAAGTATTACAGTAATTGTACTTAAATAATACATTTTTAAAAGTGGTTTCTTTCAGAGTGGTAAATTACTCATGCATCATGTATGTGCAACATTTTAAAAGTTGCACCTGATCCATCCTTTCCTGTTGTGTGGTGTCAGATAAATAATCTCTCAGAAATTTAGTGGATTAGTGAGTTACGCACAATTGTAAACACGGAAGTGTTGCTTTCCACCTCATGTTCAAGCAGTTTGAGCCATGTTTTAAAAAACCATGTAGATGGAGTCAGAAGTGTGTTACAGTTCAACGTGTTCTCATCAGGTTTTGTGCTGACTTGGCGTGTTTTTCCTGCAGCTGGTGGAGCACGAGGAGCAGTTTCAGCAGAGTTTGGCAGACGCTCTGGTGGAGGAGACCGCTGTCACTGTGAATGTGTGAGTCCTGTTAAACTGCCAAAGTCAGCTGTCTGTTACAGGAAGTGGTCATTAAGCAAACAACTGGAAGTGCCATCTTCTATTATGTTTTTTATCTTATTTGTTTTGTATATATGTTTAACCTATAAAACTTCCAGTTTATTTGCTAACAATTACATTTTTTTTTGATGATGATGGCGGCTGGTAAACAAATCTCTTTACATCCTTTCTTTTGTTAAATCAACTGTATAATACCAAAAAGATATGTTGCATACTTTGGGAAAGTATGCAAGTTTCAGCCTGACAACAAACGTGTTTGTTGTGCCAATCAGGAGACTAGCTAAGAGTCTGCCTCTGCCCATGGAGAATGAAGAGACTCGTCCAAAGATAGACCTGGTGGTGTTTATCATCAACCTGACCACAGAGCTCAGGTAACTTTCAAACCTTACATCTGTCCAACCCAGCCCACTACTCTGTATTCTAGTCTTAGTTTAACTTAAGGAACCTGAATGGATTCTGCTTGTATGTGTAAAAATTTCTCTCACAGCTGTATTTTGTTTTCTTTCTTTCTTTTGTGATGTAGTAGTTAATTCTGAGACGTATTATTTTGTTCTGTCGTAGTTTCCAGTCAACAGAAGCTTCCCTGAAATATTTGGACCCTGGATATTTCCTTGGAAGAGTCTGCTTCATGGTCACTAACGGTATGGCAACGGGTAGTATTGAATCACATGAAAAGATGAAACGGGAGCAAAAGGAATGCAATGGAGCACAAATGGTCATTGTGTATATACCTCGTCCCTCCCTATATTGTTAAATTTTAGCTATGTCTTTACTGTGTGTGTGTCTCTCTGACTGGCTGCCCTCCTACCCGTCTGTCTGTTGCAGCTCGTAACGCTTCGGTCCCCACAGAGCGCCTGGACGCTGTCAGAAAGCTGGCTGCATCGCTCCACTGCCCCTTGCTGTTTGCAGAGGATCAGGTTTGTATCACTTTTAGTCACAAACATTTAAGATGGTTTAAACTTAAGACATCAATCATTTTGTCTGTAAATAGTGAAAAATGACCGCGATAATTCCCCACGGCTCAAGTTGTCGTCCTAAAGTGTCTTGTTTGGTCTAAAATCCAATGATATTCGGGTTTACTATCATAACAAAGAAAAGCATAAAATCCTCACGAGAGAAGCTGGAACCAGTGCATTTTTTTGCTTAAAAGTGACAAAAACATATAGCTATATTAGGTACAAAATGTTCTCGTATCCAATAGCTGCAGGAGGCTGTTCAATGCTTTCTTTGTACCATTTGACCTGCAGCAAACACTGTCACTTGTGCTAGCTACAGCAGCGTGGGAGCTCATGCTCTCGTAATGGGCAAGTGTCGGATTGAGCGCAAAACCTACTGAAAGACATACACACTCATTTTTCATTGGTTAATCCACACATTATTTTTCTGTCGCTTATCTGGGTCCAGGTCAATTTAATTTAACTCTGCTGGGAACTGAAAACAGTGTGACATTATAATAATATATAATTCTAGGTCATATCTTCCCTACTTGTTTTCCATCATACTTTCATACTTGTGGCCAGTATGATCATCAACATATTAACTTGCATTCTGTGTGTTTTTCTGTCTCATTTAAAAGCAGTCTTGTGTAATGTTCTTCCCCTCCAGACACCAGATGGTGTGGGCAATGCTACAGAGAGGTTGCTGACCATCCTGAAGGTGGCTGCCGGCCTTGTTCCCACGGCTACTGCTCTCTACCTGTCCAACCTGACACGCTGCACTGTGCCCTCAGACATCGACCAGCCGAGCTTTGATTAATTCCTTTGGACATTTCCTTTTTAAGGGCATGTGTTATCTGACTTTTTCACGTATATATTTGTTTGTAGTAGTCCATAGCAAACTGATAACACATTAGCATGTCATGTCCTCTATTTGTATATATCACATATTTGTGCTTTGACTGTTAGCTGCTGCAGTTTCTGTCCTCTCTCTGCAGAAATGGCATGTGCAGATCAGCCGAACTGGTTGTAAACCATTTTAAATATATTTTTTATATATAATTTTGAAAAAAGTCATAACCAGGTTCAAGTGCAATTTTCCCTCCTTTATATGTAAAGAACCCAGCAGGGCATTTTCGCAGCTGTCACTTTGACATGTTACAGTCAGAAAACAGATGTAAATAATGCAAATACATTGGCTGCTTCAGTTTCAGGGTCCTGGTATTGTGCATGTTGGCTCACTGTCATGTCGTCATGGGTTCCTGCAACACTTGAGTAGAGCAGAGCCATCGTTTGTTATTCATAGCATCTGTGCTTCTACTATGACAAGTCAATCAAACGATCACACTGACCAAGGTCTCTGTTTAATTTTAGACAGTTTGACATGAAGCAGTGAATTTTAACTGATATAGTGACCTTTGAACTGTAATTGTTAAGAGTCCTCTACTGGACTGGCTTATACCTACCTTAAACATTCTCTTTTTTTGTGTATAATTCACTGTGTTACGACTGTACGGTCATGGTACGCCCACGTGTACAGTCTGCTTCATTGATGTGTCCATCACGCTTCTTTTAGCTCTAATGCACCTGCGAGAACTGAAATGGTTCCCATCTGCAGTGGCGTCTGGTGACATGATGTCATTTCCAGCATAGCTTTGCCTACCTCCACCTAAACAGAGGTCTAATCAGCCAGATAGAAAACACTCGTGTAGATGTGCCTGTGCTGCGACACACGGTCTCAGCCGGTCTTGTTGTATGTCAGTGCCAATGAGAATGTGCTGCTGCACTTCTTCATTGAAAGCCAAGAATGTTTCTGTGTGGCTGTATAGAGTGTTTATAGATATTGTACAGTAGAGTATGCTCTCTGTGTATATAATGTGTAGCGTGTGTTTGACAGACATTTGAACCGTCTATTGGGTTCTTTTAACAGGAAAACCTAGTGTCAATACAAGGAAATAAAAGATATGTATGATCAATAAATGCAGAGCTGATCATTTCTCTGGGTTATAATCCGAGTATGAATTGAAAAGGATATTTATCGTCAAATCTGTATCGCAGTTTATTTGAATGCAGTCTTGGATGATTAAATTAAGGAATGTGACAAAACCTGCAAGCTGCTTCTGAAAAAGCTGTAATTAAAAACAGCACAGTCATTTACATTTTTTTGTTTAACATGAATGGTTTTGTTTTATGTAATGCTAAACAATGGGACACTTTAATCATCAGTTTTATTATTTAATGTGGAAATTGTCAAACATTAACCATATTGTATGTATTGACATTGCACAATATCTTTAATGTTAAAAGAGTTTTGATGATAATAATAATAGAATTAGGCCGTTTTGCTCAACTTTAGTACGAGTGGAGCACCAAGCCAGGGGAACTAAAGGTACATGATACAAAAACTATATTTAAAAGAATAAAACCATTTACTTGATTTAAAAAAAAATCCAGAATACATGAAGTACCAGCCTTTTGACTGCCACTCATTTAAAAGATAAATAATGTCCTGTTTGTCAAAGATTAGACAAATCAAAGTGACCTCAGTTGGTCAGACCAGTGGGGGAGGCAGAGGTGTGTGGGCCGCTGTGCCTGGTGTCACGTCTGCATGTGTGCGTTAAGGCACGCACACACACAAACACTATTAATAGTTCATCAAGGCAATTCTCCATCATACGAGTTATCCAAACACTGTTGTGGCATCAAATCAGAAACTGAAGGACAAAAAGGGGCCAGTGGGTCTGGGGAATGTCACTGATAATGCAAGTACCTTTTGCTCTCTTTGTTCATTTAAACATTTAAGACATCATAAACAGAAACGCTTGACCAGTCAACCAAAATAAAATATTGCTTCTTTACACTTATTCAGAGAATTGCTGTGGTCAAAGTGCGCAGTAGGTCGTGGGAAACTTACTGAGGGTTTTGTATAAGGCGACAAAGGACAAAAATCAACTCTGAGTGACCTTTATAATCACCTCAGAGGCTATCTGAGGTACCTTATTGTTTAAAAGTTGAAGGTTGGTAGTTTGCAGGAAGCTGAAGGAGCAATAAAGTCCCTAATGGCTGCAGTGAAAGTGACTCTGTGCTGTCACGTCCACATTGGATCAGGTGACAAAGAGTCTGAAAGATAATACTGTGCGTGAGGGGGTGAAGTGTTCAAGTCGGGGGATTTGTGTGTGAATGTGCATCTGTGTTCATTTGTGTGTGTGTCCCCAGACACTTGATGGTAAGAGTTTTAGTCTTGTCCTGATTCCTGTCTGGACTGTCAGGCAGACAATGTGCTGGATTGGCTTTCAGGCTACATTATCGTAACAAAGACTTCCTTTCTCTCCTATTTTATTATTTATAATGAACGGCAGTTAGTTTTAACTCTATTTCCCGAGGATCCAGGAGGTAACTAATAACACAGAGTCATCAAGTGTGTGTCCATGATTATGTTTTTTAATATTTAGGAAAATAACAAATCTAAAAAAAGAATCATCAGCGGCAGAATTGTATTGGTATTATGTGACAAAGATTTACACCATGTTGTTAGTCAAGAAACAAGATCAAATTAATTTACCTTGAATAAAGATCATGTTTAGTATTGAGCAGTGAAAGGAGTGAGAAACCTATACCATCTAATACAATCTTACAATCATGCTGCAATAAAAGATACATTTGTGAGGTTTATTATGTTCTTTAACTCTACAGTAATATTTGAGGCTGTAATTTATGGTAATTGATTTAGTTTCATTGCATATTAGATTATGTACATTTACAGAGGATTCAACCATTTAGTTTTCAAATAAGCTCTTGCGAGTGGAAGGTTTTCTTGGCTGTCATCTGACCCCCAGCCTGACATGTGGGACTTTAATCTTCACCCGGTGAAGCCCAGCTCTTTGTAATTGGCGTCAATGTCAGCGATGACAACAGCCATCACATTCCTCAGAGCTTGCTGCCCGGCAGCATCCAGTCCTGCCTTCTCCTCCATGACTTTGATAATGACCTCGGTAATCAGCTGTAGAGGATATACAGAAAAATCTGATATTAGGTTGGAGGACACAAAAATATGGGGTGGAACAGGTGCAGCTTGTTAAAAAGACAGCGCTGGACTACATATATTCAAACATTCCCTCATGTACACCAGCCTCACCTTGAAGTTATCTATAGGGATCTTGTGCTTTGTGGCGTGGCTGTTGGCCATAGGTTTGATGATGGCAGCATGGTTGCCTTTGGCCTTCAGCAGCTCACCAAGTTTCTTCAACACGGTGGCGCCGTGGGCAGAAATAGCTGCATTACCGGCCAGGTCACCCTGGGCAATGCCAGCAAACTTGGGGAACAGCTTCTGGGTGTCTGGGTGCTCTTTGAATAAACTGTGAAGAAAAGGAAACGTGAGGATTCACCAGAGATGACACACCACCAGGCCAGGACTGCAACTGAGGACACTGAGGTCATGTCCTCTGTATTTTTGTGAGAGGAGGTACATTTTACAATTTAAATAAACAAAGGAGACTGTGACTTTATTCCTGGCGGTGTGGAGAACACTTTGAAACAGCATTTAGACCTTCACGTTGGGAAATAAAGCTTATAGAAACTAAAAATGAACTGTTAAGTAAATAAATAAATGAATAAAAAATCCTGGCTTACAGCCCTGCAAGCCACCTGACCCACAGGAAAGACTAATATCTTATCTTGGCAAAGCCACTGACCGGGTCAGAACCAGGCCGCCGTGGATAGTGTAGTCTGCCTCCACTGGACCCCAATACTTCAGAACCATGTCAAAGTCAGCCATGATCTGAGGAGGTGGAGAAACGGGTCACAAAAACAGTACAGAACGCTGATTTGAGGCATTAAATATAACAGGAAATAAAGGAAAAATCAGAGTAGAACAAAGTTCCCAGACCACAACAAATTACAGTGTTTTTGTTTCATTGCATTTCTCCTGTTTAATTTGCTGGCCAGTAGCCAAGAACCACTGTATTCAAGGGTAAACTGCACAGCTGCCCTTGCTGAGTCTGTAATGTCAGCTCAATGAAGCCCTGCATAATTTACATGAAGTGAAATCAGACACACGGTTGGTTTTCATGCTCTTAAGGCTGTCACATGGTAATAGAGAGCATGTAACCAGAATATTTTGTTCTCTTCAATATAGGTTTATTTTTCATCAAGGACACTTTAATTTATCCCAACAGTATTTTTCATCCAGCAGTGTTAGCTTGATGACCTTGTCCATTGAAAACAAATATATGTCTTATAACTTTCTCTTTAAAAAAACATTCTGCAACAGGACATTTCTCCGTATGCTGAATGTACGATAAATAACCACAGTAGAGTGAAGGATGTTATTCAGAATTCCTGAATACTAAATTATTACCAAATTCTGCTTTAATCATCACAGTAACAATAAATTGGAATTATTCTAAGATTCAAGTATGAAACAACTAAAAAAGACAGTACCTACCTGCAAAGTCGTAGAATACCCTGTGTGATTACACCAAATTCTTCTTGGCCTGACTCTCTTCACCCCAACCAAAGCACTTTTATACTCCCTCCCTCTGTCCTGTCACCAAATTATTCCAGCACTCCCATCTCTCTACCCCCCTCACCGCACGTCGACAACTCTAAACTTAATCTGGAAACTTTTGAATCCCCGCAAACATTGTCTTTGCTATGATTATGTGTCACTTGTGTGTTTTTATCTTTCTGTGTCATCTCACCGAGTCTTCACATGTCCTGCTTAATCTCGTTTGAATAAAGGAGATCATTTTACCAGAAAAGATACGCAAACAGACAAACTGTGTGTGTGTGTGCTCCCGCGCGCATGTGTGTGTGTTTAGATAAGACACAGCCAGTGTTTTCATGACCAGGTTTGCGTTAAGGCAAATTTAAGAGAAATTAAAAACGTTTTAGAAAATGTACAAGTTTCTTTGATTTAACACAGTTTTCTCAGCATTGATCCACTTCAAGAGAGAGCAGTTTGTCTGAATGATGCATTCGTGTTCTGCCTGCACTGTGATGGGATGTACTACTACTACTATGTATTGTTCCATTTTTATGTGAGAGGTGGAGATATCATTTCGAGCAGTAAAAACTAGGCTCCAGCTTCAGTGTGATTTTAGAGCAGGTAAAAGGTGCTGTTAGACCCAGCATGAAGTACTTCAACTGTACTGGCTGTACTACACCTCTAGCTGAAATTAATGCAGTCGAATACTCTAATCATACAATAACATCCTACCTTCATGAAGATTATAAAGTTCAGTTTTAGTTTAAACTATTAACTAACTAACTAACTACAAACTAGGTGTCGAGGTTGCAGTTTATGGTGCTGTTGAATTGTGTTAAAGATATTCAAAGAGGTGTTTCTAATATTTTGTCCACTTCATTCATATTAATAAAGGTATATCAGTTTCAGCTAGATCTACCTAATAAAATAGACCTTTAGTTTTTTGTTATTAGCATAGGCCTACACATCATATACATTGTACATGTATATATTATATGTTGTTATTTTTAGCTTGCAGGTTCCTGAACATTGCCTAAGTGACTGGGGAGTTGACTAAAAAGTACAAAGACTTTAAAAATAAGTACATATACGAGTAGTAGGCTACCACATTCATCAGTATCAGCATGAGCTCCGTCCTCACTGATCTGCTGATCTGCAGATACTTTTGTTCAAAGCAATGTCAGTGTTCAGTGTCTTGCTAGAGGACACAAGGCTTTAACAACTGGGGGGGGGGGGGGTACTGGCCCCTGGTGAAATCTGCTTATTTTCTCTCAGGCTATTATGTTTTTGGGTGTATACTGGCACTATGA
Organism: Gadopsis marmoratus; assembly: GCA_036023855.1. NCBI lineage: Eukaryota > Metazoa > Chordata > Actinopteri > Centrarchiformes > Percichthyidae > Gadopsis > Gadopsis marmoratus. Next base: position 1,282 of record JAVQJF010124075.1, on the reverse strand, counting down.
TGATTCATTAGGCCTAGAGTTTTCCATGTAATAAGGTTTTACAATAGTAGTTTATGGTAACTATGGAAACTGTTTTGTTAACTGTGATACAACCATTGTTTTAGGTATATTTATAGATACAGAAAGGTGGTTGTGTGCACAACCTGTATTTAGGCCAGGTGCTGTATAGAAGATGCAGTAGAGGAAAAAGTATTTATGGCTTTATGGCCTTTTTTCAATTAAACAGGCAACATTTTAATCAAATTTGGTTCAATTTAGATGCACTGGGTTGATAACATGCTGATGTAAAACAATCTAGTAAAACTATTATTGTCATAAAACACAGTTATTGTATAAATTAGAAGAAATGATGCACAGAAAACATTTTAATGGCATTAAGGATTGATGAAGATGTTTTAAATAAGATGGATACAGAAAAGAATGACAGCAATGTGATAATGCCATAACAATTAGTAAAATGTCCCTGATGGAAATCCCACAAACATACAGTTGCACAAAGACACACACAGGAAGTCAGGTTAAGCAAAACAACACCAGCTTTGTTTAATCTACTGTAATCTGTCATGCCCGGTGGGTTAATCAGACCTTTGCTCAGGTTGAGGTTGGGCAGAGCTACGCTGGTTTACATGATGTCATCAGACCTCACCTACTAGGTCTTCATCATGCACATTTAGTAGTCACTCACCCACACAGTCCTGAGGAGAAGTCCAATCAAACATAAATAAAATTAAAATGAATTATTTTTAACACAATATTCCATGAATAAAATCAACTGACTGAACAAATGAACATGGCCGTGCTGATGCATCTGTTTTTGTAAGTTGCACTATATGGTAGTAATTTACATTGAAAAGGATACAATGGATGAGATTGATACGTTTTTTATTCTACATTTTATAAACATTCTTAAACTACACAAAATGAAATGGTCAGTAACAACCCAAATGAAGCTGTGAAGAACAGAATAATTAAGACTAATAAGATTATTGACTGAAATTACGTGGATGTAAATTGGTTTTAAAATACCGCTGTTGGTTTATAAAGGACTGAATTGTTAAGGGCCAAAATACATTTCTGATCTGCTGCAATGTTTACTTACTGTCCCCATGCAGAGTCAAAACTAAACATGGAGAAGGTCAAATCAAAAATTAAAAAAGATTTGTCTGTGGCAACTGCCTTTTTGTTTAAATTAAATTTAACATGACACTATTCACTCATATCTTATTATTATGATTGTATTTACTCTTTTAAAATCCTGCAGGTCATTTATTATTACCTTGTG
>JAVQJF010124073.1:0-10484 GCA_036023855.1 Gadopsis marmoratus | reverse complement strand
CCCCACCCCCCCCCCCCCGCCCCCCCCCCCCCCCCCCCCGCGGGCTTCAGTTGAGCATCCTTTCTCCGGCTCGTCCTCGAGCCGCCACAGCGTGAGAATGTTCTGGAAACAACCCGCCTCGGGGGCTTTTATTTTGTAGTGAATTATTTAGGCTCTTCCAGCCGTCAGACGCGTCAGATCCTAGAACAGGCGGCGTGGCTCTTTACGGTGTTGATGTAAAGTTTAAAGGCCGCCTCCGTGTGTGTCTGTGTGTCTGGACGTGCCTGCCATGCTGATGCAGGGGAGCACAGACAGCCACATAGCTCTGGTTTCACCGGGAGGCGCTTTTGGCCTTTGGTCTGTCTTTTCCAAAAGCCGCCCCCCCCCCCCCAGCTCTTTTCCCTCCTCCAGTCCTGCACCCAGCTTCTGTTTCTCAATGCCTGCAGCCTCCTGGTTGAACGTGTTTCATCAACTCATGTTTCATCAACTCATCGGACACAGGATCACTGCAGACCCACTGCAGGAGTCCACTTCCTGGCCTACTCTTCTCAGCCTGAGCGAAAAGAGGGGCCCGGCCTGCCGAGTTGCTGAATTATTTAGGCTACAATGCTGTATTTATGCCTTGTCATCCATCAGTCACGGCTCCTCGCCGCTGTAGAGACAGATGTGCGTGTTCATCATCGCCGCGTCAGCACCATCCAGCATGACACCGAGAGGATAAAGGCACCCACTCATCAGCTATTTGCAGGATCTTTGGGCTAAGTTAGCTCATAAACCCGGAGAGATTACATGATGGGGATTTTCGGACCCTTGTAGTATTTGGCCGTGTTGCCCAGTCTAAACCTCACCAGCTCGCTCCTGTTACTCTAAAGTACAATTTGCCAATGCTTTTTTTTTTTTAAAAATCGGTTTGATAGGGCAAGTATGTTACTTACTCATGAACTACCCAGAAAGCCTACACAGAAATGATGACGACATGATTGAAACATGATATTAATGTGAACTGCTACACATTTATTGTCAGTTACATTTTCAACACTTTTCTCTATAACCATAATTTTAGTTCTAAGTTTCGTTATGTTCATTTGAGGTAAAGATAGCAACGGTGCAGGGGTGGCAGAGCCAGATGCCACAGAACCTAAAGGAACATGTCCATGGTGATATTAAACCTCAAGCACAAGTCAGCATCACTCGCTATCATATTGTGGCATGTTAATGAGAGGACCCAAGTGCAGGATACGACACCATAGTAAAGGAGCATTAAGGCTGGTTTACTGAACAAGGGAAGGGGCCGATGAAAGGGGAGCCGGTGAGTGGGAAGAGATCCAATGAAGACGGGTGGAAGGCAGGCAGAGTGTGATGACTGTGCAGGTCAGTGGAATCCAGGGAGATGACGCGAACCTGAGAACAGGATTAGGGCCAAGCAGAGACCGCTTCAAAAAACCGGCCACAAGACATAAAGGCCGGCTCGCTTGCTGCCAATCGAACTGATCTGCAAACGCAATGATCTGGCGATGAGCGGATGGAAAACCAGGGTAGAAGTCCTGCAGGCTGATGAGTAGATGGACGACAGGTGTGCTGACTGATTTATGTAATTGTAATAGACTTATTGTTTTTGTTTTCTTTAATATATCTTCATAATTTCTATTTTATCTATCTAATTTGTAAATGCTACAACTAAAGTAAAGAGAGGAGGGAAACAAATCAAATCTTACAATGAGACATTAGTCATCATCTCACAGTTACAGTCATTAAGAATCATTTCAGCCCAGCAGGTGGAAGCTGGACCAATGAGGAGACATTGTGGCTGACATACACACACACACACACACACACACACACACACACACACACACACACACACACACGTGCACAACTTCTATATTTAGACAGCGAGAGAGGCCGGGTGTGATATTGAAGGGAGGCCTGTGGGATTCATTCACTCTGACACACACTGAGCCTGCAGATGTCACATGTGCATATTAAGATTCACTGCTGCTGATAACCCTGCGTTTAACATGTCCCGTAGCCCTCTTGTGTTTGCAGCGAGTGTGAAAACGGTGAGCCAGATAATGATGCACACATCACCACTCTGTTACAAAATGATAATTGGATTCGTGTCATGGCATGGCGACCGAGCTCATTCGTCCTAAAATGACAGAGCAGCTTGCTGTTTGATTTCAGACTGTAAGGAGCGACCCTGTAATGGATGTCTGTGTTGCGCGAGGGGGGGTTTTATTGTCACGGTGTGGGATGAGCTGAGCCGTGCCGAGGCCCTCTGGGGCTGGATTGTTATTTACATCATCGTGGGACCTCTGCAAAGGCAGCACGGTCACAGTCTGGTGCTCGGGCATCAAATGACTTTGTTATTCTCATTTTTCTCACACACCTGGTTGTTGTTTCTGCAGCCACAGAGGAATCCACTCTAAAACACTTTTAACACCGCTAAAAATCCGCTGTTGGTCATTTTCCTGAGTCTGGGTATGTTGTTTTGTGATTCATTTGTTCTTGAGTGTGACAGCACCCAGACGCAGTGGAGTCGGACAGGAAACCTTTAAATTCAAAAGCAGTTTTCAGTAGCATTTCTAAAACTTCTTGATGTTGATTGCAGGTTTCCCCGTTTATATTCACCAAACCTTCATTTGGAGAAAAGTTCCACCAGCTGGTGAAAATTCAACAACAAAGATGCCTGAAAATGTCATAAATTGACTAAATTGTAACATTTATCTATATTGTATATACAAGTGTAGTGATTCACTTATCTCTGCACTGTAACAACTTCGCTGGTGGAAACTTAACACATAATGGTTTTGCATTTCAATTTAAAAGTTTATCCTTCTGCCAGGAAATACAAGAGTGTATATAGAAGTGTAATATTTAATAAAACCTTTCTTCCTCTTGCTCTCTACCTCCCTTTCTCCTTCATTGCAGGGTGCTGTTGCTCCACTCCTCCACCTATAACACCTCCCCACCCTCACACACACTCTTGCCATACAGGAGGTGTAACCCTCCTTCCTTTTCTTCCCCGTGCACCATCGGAGGAGACACAAAAAACAGAAGAGAAAAAAATTCCAACCTGTAGCCAGTCAAGATGTCCGACCCTGATCCCTCCTCGCCTTCAGACCCCCCGCTGCCACTCGCCTCCCCCCGAACTCCCCTGCAGCTCTCCTTCCCCTTTCTGAGGGAGGGAAGTCGGGTTTGGGAGAGGGAGAGGAAACCGCCTCAGCCTGGAGAGCTGCCCAGCCCACTGCCCACCAAACGCACCCGCACATACTCAGCGTGAGTAGGAGAGATGCAAGTCCAGTGGTGTCTTATCTCATAATCTTGACATTCATCTTTATATCTTTTTTTATTGTGCATTAAATTAACATTTTATTAAAAATAAAACAAGCATTTAGTTCAGACATTTTCTGTATTATAATATTTTCCAAGTCTCAACAGCTTTCGGTTAAATTCTAAAATGTGTCCTTGTTCCGCTGAGGAGATGCAAAAGCTTAGAAACGATGCAATTGTGGTTCATGATTAATGATGCACTGTCCCTCCCTCTCTCTCTCTCTCTCTCTCTCTCTCTCTCTCTACCCCTCTGTTTCCACCTATGTCTCTCTTTCTCTGCAGGACAGTGCGAGCCAAATCGGGTCCAGTATTTAAAGGGGTGTGTAAAAACTTCTCCAGGTCTCAGGGTCACGGCTTCATACGCCCCTCTCGTGGAGGAGAGGACATCTTTGTTCACATCTCTGAGTGAGTGAATTTGTTAGGATGAGTTTTCTTGGTTATACACCTGAAATAAGGTCGGTGGTTAACAAGCTGCAGAGATTTTCACCTTTTGTTCTATGACATAAAATCCGTCGCTAAATTCGTGAATTTTGAAGCTGAGTGGTGGTGACATTGAAGTCATGCGACCGTAGCGTAGTTAATTTATAGCTGTGACGTTAACTTTTTACGTTTGGCGATTGCAGTTGCGCTTCAAAAATCATAGACGTGGTTTTCATTTGTGAAAATTATCTTGCTGACCAAAACGTGTAAGTATAATAAACTCTTGTTTGCCACAGAGCTTATTTTCTGCAAGAATCCAATTGAAAAATCCTGTTAACTCCCAGGTTTGCCTACACAAATATGTTATTCATGCTGCAGTTTCTCCCACTCACTGGAGAAGAAAAATAATGGTTATTCCAAGGCTGACGGAGACTGTGCCCACTTTGACTTTACAAATAGTCATTGCCCATGAATGAATTAACAATACTTTGTGGAATTTGTAATTTTGCTTGCGTTTCCTGGACAGCATTGAGGGAGAGTACGTGCCTATGGAAGGGGACGAGGTCACGTACAAGGTGTGCCCCATCCCTCCCAAGAATCAGAAGATCCAGGCTGTCGATGTGGTGATCACCCACCTGAATCCAGGCACCAAGCACGAGACCTGGTCAGGTCAGATCATCAGCTCCTAGACCAGCGATGCTACATAGGCAAAAGGGGATTTGGATTTAATTTTAGGATTTAGTTTTTTCGGGGTGTGAAGTTTGGTACCAGGTCTGGGGAAGAGGGATCTGAGCTTGGACTTTGACCTGAGGTGGCTTGGTCATGGAAGGGTATTAGTGAACGTTTGAGTATAAAGCATAGGGTTGGAAATGAACCTTTGAATGTATGTTTGGTTACTTTCCTTTGAAGGTCTTGGTTTCATCGTTTGGCTTTGAATGTTTTAATTTAGGGTTTGAAAGTATGGGTTTGAAGGTTAGGGTTCAGGGCTTGGTGCTAGCATTTTTACTTTGAGCTAGGGAATATATTTCAGTTGTCTTCAATGAGTTGGAATGCTGAAGAGGCCGAATCACATTTTGAGTAAATTTGACCCAGTTTAGCTGCACTGACACTTTTGGGCACACTGCAGACTGGAGAGTTTCAAGTTCCAAGGGACCAGCTCACATGGAGGTCTGACTTTCAGTCCCGCTTATATTTTCCCTCTTTTTACAGCCAAGCAACCAACTGATATAAATAATGTGCCATCACTGCCAAAGGTCATGTGGCAAACATCTGATTGAAAAATGTACAGTTTAGCCATATTGTGTCTGTGTTTTCGACAGATTGCCTCACAGCAGAACATCTGGTCAAAAGGAAATGAAAGAAAATTGAGTCTGTAACAGCCCTGTTTCCTCTTGTTTATGATCAAGCTTGGCTTGAAAGGAACAGCCGCTCAGATCTGCCTTAAACTCACTGCCTTCAGCTCACTGCCTTCAGAAAATCGAAACATTTTAAAGGTGGTTTGAGAAAACCCTGATAGTGGGTGGCTGCCAAATGAAAACAGTGAATGCACTTACAGTGGAAAGTATGTTTGATAAGGATCCAAATAGCTCTTAATGCGTTTCGGCCTCGAGAGCTGTGATAAGCTCTACATATAAGGAAGTACATTCATCCTTAATATTGTAGCACTACTGGTTTTTGTCTACTTGGCAAATGTAAAAATCCAGAATTATTGTAGCCAGCTCCTATGATGGTCTTACGTTTTTGTGGTAGAGACAGTAGCTGGATGTTGTGTGGGCCTGCCACTGGGAAACCAGGGCAGAGGGTTTGGGGAAGGAAACCAGAGAGGGAGGAAGGTCTGGGAACAGGCAGAGGATGGAGTGATTAGCTATATATGTACTTGAGCACAGATGCAGCTTGATTTGCAGTGTTATAAAGCAGGTGTAAGAAGTCAGCAGTTCAACCTATGGGTTGTCAGGTTAACTTGATAAAGTTAAAGAAATAGTTTGATATTTTGGGAAACAAGCTTATTTTCTTTCTTTCCGTGAGTTAGATGAGAAGATTGACACTACCCTCGTGTCTAAATATGAAGCTAGAGCTAGCAGCCGGTTAGCTTAGCTTAGCACAAAGACTGGAAATAGAAGGAAAAAGTTAGCCTGGGTCTGTCCTCAGGTGACAAAATCCGCCTATCAGCACCTTTAAAACTCACTAATGAACATCTAATTTGTGTGCAGCGTAATCTGAAAAAACGGCACGGTCTTTATTCTCTGCTAAGCTAACTGGCTGCTAGCTGTAGCTTCATATTTAGCATACAAACATGAGAGTGGTATTGTTGTTTTCATCTAACTGTCGGCAAGAAAGTGAATAAGTGTATTTCCCAAACCGTTACACAATTTCTTGAAATAATGAAAACAGGAAAAAAACTGAGCAGCAAAAGCTTCCTGGTGTCTTAAAAAGACTATTTATTTATTTACTTATTTATTTTCATTTGTAACTATGAGACCATCAGGTGTTTGGTAATTAAAAGCTGCATTTATAAGTATTTGTGCAAATGTAAGCCTATTTGAATACACTGCACACCTCACTCTAATGATACTACCTTGTTAATATCCCTTTGCTACTGTCATGACACCAGTGACGGGGGGAAAAAAACCTTTACCTTTCCGAATACCCGTTTCTAATTTCTACATATCCTTGTCTAATTTTTAATAACTATGTGATGTTCAAAATAACAAGCAGTTTTGTTGTTTTGGAAATCGGCATGTTCTGTAATGTTTGTTGTAATTTTTAAGTAGAATGCCTTGATTCTGTTTCATCATGCAGTAACACAGCTGGAGCCTTCAGAGAGGCATCGTCAGGTCTCCTACATGCATCTTTGATTTCACGCCATGAGTGTGACTTAACATCATAGTAAGAGTGTATCTGATTGGTTGAATTAATGTGAGAGAAACAGGTTTGACTGAGTTTGCAAGCACTTTTATTTTTGTCAAATCACTGTGACACGGTGTCTTTTGTCATTAAGGTAACGTTTCAATAAAACTTACTACTGTATTCACAGATCTGTGTGGAATTCTGTTTATTATGCCGATAATATAGAGCAAAGACTTTGCTGTGCTCATTTTGAATTTCCCTAAGTCTTTCCAGTCTTATCGGGTGTCAGTACAATGTGGAATAACTAGGGCAGTTATTTTGAGAGCCCTCTTTGACAAAGTTTTTGCTGTGAACTTTGCCTCAGTGTCTCAGACAGCTGCTTGGGATCTTAGAAAATGTTTGTCTGGGTTTGATTTGGCACGGACTACTTTGTGTCCACGTTTTACTTTGAGTCCATCAGAGGACACCCAAGCACAAATAATCTACTTGTATAGTTAATTACTCTCTCTAGGTGGGCTAAAAACACATGGGTCAATGAAAAAAACATGGGTAAAAAGAACAACACACCACATACAACTGCATAATAGTTGCATTTAATTCTATGGCTGTAAGTGGATCTGAAAGATCAATCACAAATCAGTTGTTGCAAGGCAGTTTGCAACATAAAGTAAAGAAAACGCAGGCAATGAAAGGTATAACAGGCCAAATTGACAAAAAGAAAAGTGGTGTGAATGTAAATTAGACTGACTGTCAGCTTCTTGAGCAGAAACAGGCCACCACTGACCTGACTAGGCAACCCAGAATCAGCAGACCGGGTTTCTGTTTATATCAAGAGCAGTGGTGAAGGAAGAATTCAGGTCATTCTCTTAAGTAAAAGCAGCAATACCACACTGTGAACATTGAACATTGAAAAATTACTATATGTAAGTAAGTAAATGTATGTAAGTATATGTATAATATAATATTGTATTGTATTACTGATGAATTAATGTGAAAGTAGAATTTTTACTGTTGCAGCTGCAGGTTTTAACAATTTGATATACTGTTGGGTAGTTGATTCATAACAATGCATCATATTTAATAAGCTCAACAAAAATGTTGCATGTAACATTTAATTATACTACTATCTACTACTATAGCTCCCAAATAAATGTAGTGGAGAAGAAGTGCAAAGTGTCATAAACAAGAAATACTAATATGTCTAAATACCTCAAATTACATTTACTCAAGTACAGTACTTGAGTAAATGTAATTAGTTGTATTCTACCACTGATCATTGGAGACTAGAGATGGTTGGAGTACATACTGTATGTTTAGTTTTTTACTTCTACAAGATAGATGTTACCTGCACCTAATCTTCCATATTATTCAGCAGTGAGATGAATAGTTCAAGTCACATAAAAATCCTCCCTCTTGTGCAACTTGGCATATTTAAGGTCAGACAGTTCACACGAAATTTAAAGAGGTTATTATTATTTTTTTTGGCATTGTATTTTGCCATTTTATGAAGCCCATCACTCACACCACTGGGTGTCAGTAATGTGTAAAGTTCAGTGTTCCACCTGCCACTGAATCTCTGAATCTGTGTAGTCTTCTGGGCAGGAAACAGATGAAGATAAAAGATTTTCAAAACATTTCAAGCCCTAATTTATGCCACGAAAAACTGGAATAAACCACCATAAACAGTGGATGGAACAACGAAATGGTTGAGAGGGAACTGGGTCCAAATTTGCAGGTAGTGACCAATAACTGGGTAACCTTTTGGTATACGGTTACCAGAGACATCACCAATTGCATTAGTGCTTAAAAAAAGAAATCTGAGCAGAAATAAAAGTAAGAAAGTGCTTGTCTTTTAATAACAGTGGGTCTAATCTCCAGTGCTTCCTTGTAAAAAGCTAGTTGAAGAGCAAGAGGTGAACGGTCTGAGATTACCACACAATCTCAAGTTAGTCCGTTCTTGTGCTTTATCATTACAACAGTGTGGAATATAGCAATATTTATGAATGTATGTTGATTGAAAAGCTTGATTGTAATGCTTTGTTTTATTTCCTGTCCATAGCTTATTTAATATATTAAAAAAGAATATATTGAACTTTACAAAGACTACAATCAGCCTGACACAGCCTAAAGCTGAGCATGTTTTGTGTGTAAAGAGAAATCAACACAATAGATAATGTTATTAAAAAAAATGAAGAAAGCAAACACATGGATAACCACAGCGAGGCAGAAAAGACAGGACTTTGGTCAGATTCATGCAGCCTATTTGTTTAGTTTTCTGACATGACGTTTGATATCTGACTGTAGCCATATATCAGAGGAGCCAGGAGTGTTTTTATTCTCCGATTAGCATCAACCAGAAGTCAGGACAGAGAGAAAATCTCCTGACTGATATCATCTGACCCACAGTATATCCAGCTCTGACCAGATCATATCACACTGCAGTTATCACACCAAATGAGATCCATAAGACAAAATATATTAAAGAAGATACAGGTAGGTCCTGATATGAAAGATGAACACGAGAGTCCAGGCTCAGCTGATTTGGTTAAATATGGAGGCACATGGTCGTGAATTTTTGGCTAGTTGTTTTGCCCCTGATGAAATAGTATTTTAAAAGAAACAATTACACATGGTAACAAAGAGTTATACTTGATGATGCAGGCATCCCTTGGCCAATTTCTAACAAGATAAATACATAATCAAGTGTCATCACAACGTATTGATGATGCAGCAGTTAGAAACACACATTTTAATTGATTTTGTTTGATTGATCTTGTTTATTTTCCATCATAAGACAACACAGACATCCTGAATATGAAGTAAATCACACACACACACCTTTACTGCCAGATTCAGGTTGGTTCTGTCATTAAATTCAATTAAATTCCTCTCATTAAATTGTGTGTGTGTGTGTGTTTACGCGTGTGTGGCCTACATGCGGATGTAATGGGTCACACAACCGGATCATTTAGACATTTAGGATTAGATTGTACTAATTGAGCGAGGACACTGCAGGATTAACTGGCTTAATTCCCCAGGGACTGTATTGCAGGGAATGGATGGTCGTACAGTATGTGGAGCAGACAAACAGTACAAAAAGCCTTTGAACTGAATCACAGAAGTGTGTGCGGTTTTACGGCTCCTTATCTTTGATAAGTTTTATGGCCCGACCAACCTTTGCTCTTCTCTTTTCTCTCCTTGCTTTCCTTTTCCAGGGGTGTCTTTCATAAATGTACAAGTTGTGTGTCTGTGTTTGCTGTCTGGCTGTCTATGTCTGACCCATACAGTGAAAATACACACTCACACGCACACCTACACACACACACACACACACACATTTTATGCTTAAATTACAATATTTATGTGTATGTTTCCTTCCAGCTTACCTTTAACCTCATCCTCACCCAGTAGGCAGAGATTAAAGACATAAAAGTGTTACAGATTTTCTGAGCATCCCGCTGTCAGTCTCAACAAATAAAACCTTAATTTCCACCTTGTAAAGATTAGTAAACCCTTGATAATTGATATTTGATTGGTTTACAGTTGTGCTCGACCTCATTATGATTGAGTGATGTAACCTCAAAAATAGTTTAGTAATATTTCATAATAGTAAGTAATATCAGAGCAGGCCTCATCCATGAACAGGGGCACGGGTTACTTGATCAATGTGGAAATATTCAATTTAAAAGACAGTATGAAACAAATAATTATATGAATAAATTCAGGCACAATATATATTTACATACATCTTTGAAATTCATTCATTCATTCATTTCATTCATTCATAGGGTGGCTGTGGCTGAGGGGGTAGTGCGGTCGTCCATTAACCCCAGGGTTGGTGGTTCGATCCCAGCTCCCGCTGTCCGCATGTCGAAGTGTCCCTGGGCAAGACACTGAACCCCGAG